>CANTUT010000902.1:432500-532540 GCA_947687605.1 Reutealis trisperma
ATAGTTGCTCAACCTGATACTTTAATAAATTATTCATAAATGTCAATTATCATCTATCTTTGGCCTTCATCAAATTATTCAACACAAGCATATTTTATGAATTAAAGAATAAAAACTTTAAATTTATCCATCAAAATACAAAAGAAAACAAAAACAAATTAAATCTCCCCCAAACTTACAATTGACATTGTCCTCAATGTAAAAGAAACAAGTCAAAAAAAAAAAAAAAGAAAGAAAATACTGTGTATTCCAAATTGTCAGCATGAGGTGCATTCCATTTCCTTGCTCCTTATAAAACATCAAGAAACAACACTAAAAGTAAGCATGAGAAATTAATCACATGAAAGGAAAACTAAAACAAGAGAAAATTTAAAGAAAAAGAAATAAAGTTTAGAACATGGATTGTCTCTCAAAAAGTGCTTCTTTAAAGTCAATAGCTTAACTTTGGTTAGGTCTTCATCAATGATGGTAATATACAAGGTGCAACATCCTTATAGTTGCATAAGGATGGCTTCACAAACTTGAATGAGTTCAGCCATATTGATTTGAGCCTACATTGAAAAAGTTTAAGATAAGAATTAGTCAATATATTACAAAGAGGCTCAAAAATTCTAAAAGTTTTCTAACGAGCTCTTTATGTTGCTCTAAATTTTCTCAATAAATTGAGATGGGAAGGTAATGGTGTTGACTCACAAGTTGGTGAATGCTCAATTGATGATGGATGATGTGACTTCTTTTTCTCCAATTCCTCAAATTCATATTCTCTTTGGTAAGGCACATATGGTGTAGCATTCATGACAAAATTTTCATTGTTATATTCAGTTGCTATATATGCCAAACAAACTAGAAGAGCTTTCTTTGGATTTTTTCTTCAAATACCTCTTTAATTAACCCATCAATTTCAACTACCTCGCAGATACTCTTCATGAGTGAAGGATATATGAAATTCTTAGGCAATTTGGGCTTAACTTCCTCCTTTTTATTTTTCTTGCTTAAAGTATGTGCTTGATCAACTACTCTTGCACATCATTACTCAAAGAAATTGTCAAGTATTGTTCTTTAAAATGTAATTCAATTTGGCTTGACAAGTTACCATGGTCTTCAGTATTTAATGGACTAGCCAATTATTCTATTTGTACATCAAAATTTGTATTGTGGCTAGCCCATTAATCCATCCTATCTTCCAATCTTTCAAATAGTTCATAAGTAGCATTCATGAATTTTTTTTTTCCAATGCTACTTCATAAGATGGTTTGTGCTCTTTAAATGGTGCATGGTCTTGAAAATCATATTGATAAGAATTCCATAACTTGTTGCTATGAATGCATTGATTTTCCCATGAAAAGTTTGAATAATCGCTCCACCCTGAGTTGTTTATGTTGGACTATAGATAGTTCTCATGCCTGTTATTATTTGGGAAAAATTACATTTGCTCTACATATGGGCACTCAGAATTCAATTGATTACCACCATACAAACCACAACTTAATGATTGATTGAATATAGTATTAGCATTAACTTGATCAAGTATGTTAACCAAATCATCAAGTTTAGCATTTAACTTACTAATAAACCATCCTCATCATATATGCTTATTGCTCTACTTGGCATCAATCCTCCATTGTACAATTGGTAATTGTGGAAAACCATCTCTTTTTCTTCTTTTTTCTATAAAACCCTACAAAATAAAAAGAAAAATAGAAAAGAAAAATAAAATAAAATCTAAACTAATAAAAAAAATCTTTGGTATTGATATTGACAAATCGCACTCTCCAACAATACCTCCAAAAACTTATTACATGAGATCTACAAGTGTACTAGTCATGAACAAGTGATATAGTAATGAAATAGAGTTTCAATCCCATGAGAAAGTGTTGATAAGTACCAAAATTAGGATTTTTTTATTATTTAGAAAATCAAATAAGATGGAAGAAAACCAATAAAATTAAATAGATATAAGAAAAAGATAAATTCAATATATATAAAAGACCTAGAATTTAGATTTCATTAATTAACTATCTATGAGTTCTCTGTGTTCTCTAGATTGATTTTTATCTTATTGGAATTAATAATCAGATTTTCCTGAAGTATATGATGTTCTCTCTCATGATATAATATTAACCTTACATCTAGTCCTATGATCACAAGCAATTAATATAAACCCATAAGTTTTACAAAAATCCTTTCAATAATCACAAAAAAGTGTTTTTATCTTTAAGCAATACATACCCTAGATGAACAATATTATACTTTTGCTCTCACTACTTCACATAATATTTTTAAATATGTAAATAATGATTAATTATTCACAAGCATTAAGCTCTAAGATAAAATATTAATTCCAATAATCAAAACAAATTAATCAAATATAGATAGTCATAGGTAAATCAAAAGATTACATCTAAATCCTAAAAAAGAATTAGATATTCATAAGAAAGAAAGAAGAAATAATATACAAGAAAAGAAGAAAACTTGATTAAAACTTCCCAAAAACTATATAAAAGCTAGATGATATGAGCTCTCAATGATCTAATCTATTTATAGGGTATGAATCTTAGGTTTAGATGGAGTTAGAAACTCTAAGAGACTTAAGAAAATCAAAATCCTTGATCTCCTTTGAAATACAAATTGAGCAGAAAGCAAAATTGAATTAAAATCACAAATTGGAACTCGTCAAACATGACACAGCCATATAATTAGCATACTTCACGGCCATATAACTAGTCCTCCCAAAATTTGGATTTTGATTGTGCAAACAAACTTGTTTTTTATTACACAGTTGTGTAACTAGTGAATTACATAACCATGTGACTTATTTTGCATTTTTCAGATAGCATATGGCCAAGTTAGGCTTTGTGGTCAAAAAAGTTGTAGTTCTTTCTCTCAGCTTTTCAATTCATCTTAATTCACCTCGATCTGACATCTGTAGCTCAAGTTATGGTCAAAATATCAAAATGTGTGTGAACTGTTAATACATATCAAAAGGTGTTTGGCCATACATGTCTATAACTCTCTTTTTGCACTTCTTTTGCTTTCGAATTGCATCTAGCTTCATTCTAATTAATCTTTGAACTTCCAAATTCTTTAAAATTGAATAGAATCCTTCTAAATAACCTAAGAGAACTTGAAACAAACTATAAAAATAAAATTTAACAAATAAATAAAATAAAACATAAATAACACATTTGATGGATAATCAATAACAAATGCTCTTTTCATTAATAGTATAATTTGCACTTATTAGAAGTATAGTAACCAAAGAGTATACAACTAGTAAAAAATATTATTAAACAAATTGAAATAAATTTACAAGTCAAAAATTACAAACATCAACAAATTACAAAACTATCAAAATTTAAATACAAAATTCATTTTCTCCTTGTTACATCATTTAACATACAAAAATAAAATAAAAAATTCCACTTAAAATTTGAAATATTATACAACTTCTAATACATTTACATACAAAAAATAATTATATACAGAATTTACAAAATTAAAATTACATACAATTTTTAAAATTTATTATGAATAGAATTTCCCCAAAAAAATTCCCTTATTTCCAAGATAATTTCCAAATAGTTTACATAAAAAATATTAATTGTACATATAATTTACAAAATTAAAATTATATAATTTATTATATACAAAATTTCCAAAAAAATTTCTCAACTTTCAACAAAAATTTCAAATAATTTACATACAAAATTTAATTATACACAAATTTACAAAATTTAAATTACATACAATTTTTACAGTTTATTATCAACAGAATTTTCAAAAAATATCCCTAATTTCCAGTAAAATTTTCAAATAATTTACATACAAAAATTAATTATATACATAATTTACAAAATAAAATTACATAAAAATTTTATAATTTATTATATATAGAACTTCCAGAAAAATTCTCTAATTTCAAATAATTTACATATATAAAAATTTTATAATTTATTATATACAAAATTTCCAAAAAAATTTCTTAACTTTTAACAAAAATTTCAAATAATTTACATACAAAAATTAATTATACACAAATTTACAAAATTTAAATTACATACAATTTTTACAGATTATTATCAACAGAATTTCCAAAAAATATCCCTAATTTCCAATAAAATTTTCAAATAATTTACATACAAAAATTAATTATATACATAATTTACAAAATAAAATTACATAAAAATTTTATAATTTATTATATATAGAACTTGCAAAAAAATTCTCTAATTTCAAACAATTTACATACAAAAATTAGCTATACACATAATTTATGAAATTAAAATTACATACAAATTTCATAATTTCTTATGTACAGAATTTGCAACACAAAATTCAAAAAAATTCCCTAATTTCCAACTAAATGTCTAAATTTTCCAAAACAAATCTACCAATAAATTTCATATTATATTCTCAATTTTCATTTTTTTTTTCAATAAAAACACTTAACTAATTAAAAGTTTATATTGTAAACCTGCGATTGCCTAAAGTAAACGCTTCAAAATATTGCCAACTAAAATTAAAAAAAAAAATTGAGGGTTGAAATGAAGGCAGTGGAAATTAACTTAAAAACACACGAAAAACCATCCATTATCATAACTACTAGCCAGAGACTGATGGCGGCGATTGACAGTTGCTAAAATGGAGGCAGCAGGAGCAGAAACGACAGCTAGAGCATAGGGCGCAAAGAAACCAAAGAAAGAAAGACAGGAAAAAGAAGAAAAGAGAGATGGAAAGAGAGATCTTATTAACTATTTACCGACGAATATCTTACATGGCATCAATGAATACGTCGATAATTCGTCGACAACTTATGAAATCGTATAAATTCTCTAATATTATTTATTGACCTACTACCAACACCTATTTTTATTGCCTCATGCACTAACCATCGATAATCCATTGATAAATCATTTAATTCGCGATAAATTTTCACGCCTGACTTCTGGGCTTCCTTTTCGTTAGTAAGCAGTTGTAAGATCATCAGTATATGATGATGCCATTGCTTCCTGCCCTAATTTGCCAACCAATATTTTTCATCCGTATATTATGATAGTTTCCAGTCAGTGATTAGTCAAAAAATTGATATTTTATATGATCAATACATTCTATCAATGATCTGTCAGTCACTACCGACAATTTCTTTTATGTCGATAATTTCCATTGTTCTTCATCCTCATTCTTGTAATGTTTGGGTGATGTTACCGATCACACTGACAACAACTGCCATCAAGTTGGGCGCCACTGCCTAGAAACGTGGCAATATCACCAGCCCTTCCAGCCTTATAAATACAAGCCCTTGCCTTTTTATCTTTTATGAATATGCTCCTTTTAGCTCTATCCTTATGGTAATTTTATACTTTCAAATTCAAACTACATGGATTTTGATCTCATTTAATGGGGTATGTATTCACACTCACAATCTAAATTCAAATCTCAAATTCAAATTCCAATCAATCCCCTTCCCCTTTTGTCAACATATATATATATATATATATATATATATATATATATATATATATATATATATATATATATATATATATATATATATATATATATATATATATATATATATATATATTCAATTTTGTAAGAAAATTTGTGATTTTCATAGAACCCATAGAGGCTAGAGAATGCATCCTATTATTTCAACAATGTAATTAATTACTTTAATCATTTGGGAGTTAAAGAGTTATTTATGGTTCCCCTTGTAACACCCTGCCTAAAGATAACAATTATAAGATCTAATGTGCATTAAGTATGGTATGATGTAACTTATTTTATGTTCAAAATATGTTTTAGGATGTTTAATAATGTAAGGACTAAGTTAGGATAGTAATAGGGGATGTTTTGACTGTAGGGGTGTTTTAGTCATTTTGACTTTAAGAAAGTGGACCAGGGGTATCTGAGTTAAAAATCAAGAAAATACTAAAAATAGGTTCCAAATATTACATAAAATACAATGCTTTTTGTTTGAATGAAAAAGAATAAGAAACAGAAAAGTTATCACAAAAATACCGAAAATAACCCTGACAGCTACCACTGATCAAGGGCATTTTGGTCATTTGACCAAAGTTATAAAATAAATATACCAAATAAAATTTAAGAATATTTGGAACTAAAGTTCAGTTGAACATTTTTGAAATTCTAAACAGAAATATGTGAAAATCGCACCAAAACCTAAAAATCGGTTTTTTTTTTTTATGCAAAATAAAAAGAAAACCCTAGAACTAAAAGCTGTACAACAGCCACCTCCCTCACTTTGGCTTCTATACACGCCACCCCCTTTCCCCAAAAGATAAAAAAAAAAAAAAAATCTTTTTCTTCTTCCTTTTCTCTCAAACAAATTGAAGAATCAACAACAAAGAATCAAGGTTTTTGCAAGGTAAAATTCATCTACATTAAATCTTATTAATTTTTATGGGCTGATTATTATAGTAACTATTTAAAAAAAAATTAAAATTGTTGTTGTTCAATCTTGGAAGGTTTGGCTAAGGCTAGTAGAAGGGGATTGGATTATCTTTGTGAATTAAGGTGAGAAGAATTATTTTCTCAATTTATTTTTTTTATTTTATTTTTTTACAGCAATTAAATATGTATATAAATCATGGAAATGTGGTGTTGGATTAGTTTAATTAGTAGAATGGGCTAGGTATTTGTTGAATTAAGAAAAGAATTGTGCCTAGGAATGAAAAAGGAAGTTAATTGCAAGCAAAAGTATGGTTGATGGTGAAGAACATGATTAATTGAAAAAAATAAAAATAAAAATTATGCAAGAACCATTCAACCAAAAAGGGGAAAATAATTCCCAAGTTCCATAATTTATTTTTTTTTTTTTAAGTAGATTTTGGTTGAGTTTAGAGCCAATTGAACATATAAATTGTTGGAAATAAAATTCGAGTTCGAATTGTTGAGAAATCCAAAATGGAATTTTAAAAATGTTCTTCAACATCTATGAACAATTTAAATTTGGAAACTTTCCAATTTAAGTTAATTAAGCTTAGTTCTAATTAAAATTATGTAATTAAATGAATTAATTAAATAATTAAGCAATAAAATTTGAAATTGATAACAAGAAAACAAGCAATCGAATGATGGATGAGTTGAAATCTTGAAGGGTGAACTCTAGACCTAAAATTGGGTTTATAATTAAATTAAATATAAACATCAAATTAAGGACATAAGTATAAAATTACATAAATAAATTAAGAATTCATGAAGTCAATTAGTATAAACAAGTCAAATATTAAGACTTCCATTTGGGAGTACCTTTAGTATAGGGTTGACCTTAAAAAATCAAAGTCAAAAGTTTGACCATGACTTAAGATGAATTAAAACATATTATTAAACATATTAAAATAATATTAAAATATTAATCATCAAGATTAAAAGTCAAAATGAGGAAAAATATTAAAGATTGACCTCATTTGATCAAAGATTCATAGTGGGACTAAGAGTCCTAGTTCAAATTAACCACTTGAGTTAAGTAAGAATATGTATAAACATGATAAGTTATTGAACATATGAATTAAATAAAAACTATTTGATTTATATTGTAGAGGTTAAAGAGGTTCAAACTCTGCGGTCCACTTAACTCGATTAACTAGGAGCACAGGAGTTTGAGGTGAGTTGTAATGCACACTCCTATTTCTTTGCAAAGGTGAAACGATTTCTTTGATACTATATGATTTTCTCATGATTTCATGCCCATTGATTGATTTTGATTCATAAGCTACATTTGCTCAAGAGTCTAACAATAAGTAAGACTCTTTCTTAAGTTGATTGTTTGAACCCAAAACTCTCATTAAGCTATATTATGACTTGTAATGATGTTGTGAACCTTAAACCAAGTCTATCAAGCTAAGTAGGACTCTTTCATAAGAATACTAATATAAGTTAAACTCTTGCTGTGTATATGTTATTGCTTATTTTTCCAAGCCTACAGAAACACCCCTTCTCAATGTGGGGTGAATATTGGACTTGTGCACAAGGTATGCCTATGGATAGGGCAAAGTATCCAGACCTCGACTAGTAGGAGTCCAATATTGCTAGCCATAGGACCTGATCAGTCTTTTGCTACAAGTTGAGTAGAGAAGGCAATAGCTCCTACTCCTAAGTTGATATAAGTTATAAGTTGTTTCTGCTACCCTATTGTTTATTCCTCATTTTTACAACCAAGCTATGTTATTGAGGCTATGTTTATTTTCTCACATACCCTATGTGTGCATCTACTCTCACTGAGTCTTCTACTTACCATTTTTTATGTTTATATATTTCAGGATGGTAAGATTGATCAAGGTAACTAACTCAAGTCAGTTCCTCCACTTGAGTGATTGTTTTGCCTAGAAGATAGTAGAGTTCTCTTTATCCATTTGTATGGTGAACTTCGATTTAGTGCTCCAGGGGTAATAAGTGAAGTACTTGAGAATCGATTGGAAATTGATGTTTTGTAGTTTTAAGTTTGGGATTATTTGGACTTTTATTTTGTTGAGTTATTTTCAAATGTTTTCCTTTAACTTTGGTTTATAAGAACTGTTTTTAAGATGTAAAAAGTTTATGGGTCTATTTTGCAAATTTTATAAGTTATTATTTAATTGAATAAGATATAGGTATTTGATAAGTAATTTTACATAAGCTAAGGATTCTACAAGTGTGGGTGACCTTATGTCTTCCCGTGTCTTAGGATCGTCATAGCTCCCTAAGTTGGGCTATGACAACCCTAATTCATAAGAACTAGAGAGAACACTCTTTTTAACATGTAGATGTTTACTTTATTTGCCTTTTAATTTCTCCATGCATTTAATAATTTTGCCATGTTCATGCATTTTAATTTGTCATCTTATAATTATCATTTATGTAATCAATTTTAAAGTCAAATTAAACATAAAAACCAAATTTAGATTATTTAAAATAAAAAACCTAGTCCCTTAGCTTACCTGGTTCAAAGACTAGTATTTTTATACTTGGGTAAATTAATTAAAATTAATGAATTGGAGTTACAAATGGGTTTTTCCTTAATTTTTCATTTTAAAATAAATTAGGGTGGTGACTCTCGAATCCTTTTCAAATATCAAAAATTAATTTTTTCGAATGATAACTATTCCAATTGTGGGCACCGAACATTGAATCTTAAGCTCCTAAAAAATTGCTCGCCTTTCCTTAATGCATCTTTTGAGAGAGTGGGAAGCATTCAGGCAAGATGTTGCAGTTGGTGACTCCATTAAAGATTGATCACCACCCTTTTTAAAAGGAAAGCAAATAAGAGAATTACTATTTGGTTGGGATTTTTTCCAAAATAATCTCTTTTTGGCTCACTTAAGTTAAATTTGATTTTCATACATTAATTTGCATAATAAAGACTCTTTACCTAACCTTGATTTTTAGGAAAACTTTGAATGGTGAGTATTATTAGCTTAATAACTCTATTTGAGTATGCTTAGAGATAGCAAAAGCATTTCATCGCGTAATGAATCCCTGATCATTTTGATGGTCTAATAAGCAATCCATACCATTCGACCAATATGTGGCTCTTTCACTCATATGAGGTAAGGTCGATGTTCTAGTAGGATAAAAACCTTCATCCAAACCATCCTTGACCCTTGTGCATCTAATTGCCTTAGCCTTTAATCTTAGATTCTATGTATCATAATAATCAAGATCTTGTGCATAAATTCATGAAACCTTTTCCTACATGCATTATGACATCGTCATGCATACGTAACATAAGAAACTCAAGAATAAAACCTAAACATCTCCGAAAACCAAAAATGGCAGTGCTACAACCATTAAACTCAGTGACCAACCAATAAAGGAATCATTTTTTAAACACACCCTTTTTTTTTTTTCCAATTGTAAATTTTTACCCTTTCTTTTGAAGGTACCAATGGCCTATTTCTTCGACCAAGATGCTATGAATAATTTTTTCACCAACCTCTTTAAGAAGAAAAAGGGGACATTCCAAGCCACACTTACCTCCGCCATTAATGCTCAATAAGCCAATTTCAATTAAGCTTTAATCTTTCAATATGCTAGCGTCAGCAATACATTGATCCATCTTACTACTAGTTTTACCAATGCCTTAAATCTCCAATGCCAACTCATCATTAATGATGTGAAGAGAATAGTGAACCAAGTTAAGCCAGCTAATACTACCCCTACTATTGACCAAACCTATAACCTCAAACCACCAATCCCAAACACTAATGGCTTCCTAACTCCTACTGTTGACATAACCTGTAACCTCACATTGCCAATCTCAAACACCAATACCATCCTAGCCTTTACCATTCCTGGTGCCAACCAATCCTTTTCTTTGAATCCTTTTTAAAGTAATGAAAATCCTACCCTACCTATTGCTAAGAAATTTTTGAAGCATAACACATTAGAACAAATTCCCACAAAGAAAAAAAGGTGAAAGAAGAATGACACCTGCACTTCCCTCACCTTCGCCGAATGGGAGAGTAAAGAAGAAGCTACCATCACCAACCAGCTTCCTATGAGATTGGAGGGAAGAACCATTTCTAAATTAAGCATGTTCCTAAGCACTGTTTATAAGAAAGCTTTAGAAGCTCACCTTGTCAAGCCCTTAGAGCCAAGAGCACCTCCCAATTCATTGCACAATAAATATAATGCTAACTATCACTAAGAATTAGGATATAAAATTGATGCGTGTAGCTTTAAAGCATAAAATCCAAGACCTTATTAATAGTGGAGACATTATTGCTCCTAAACCAAGGCCCAACATCACCCCCCCAATCCTTTTTTAAATCACCAAACAGATGTTAGCTTCATTACCTCTAACAAGTTAGAATTCCACCAACCATCTCAAGCTCCATCCAATAACTGGTATTTTAAGAAGAGCATTAGCCATGCTGTGCCTTTATCTGAGTCCTTTAAGTCTGAGTCATCTGAGTTTGAGTCTCAATCACCTGAGTCTATTAAGACTATTTTTGTTAAGTATTTTCTTGGAATTCGAGTTTTTCGGAGTCCTATTTTTTTGAATTTATAACATGTCTTCTAGACTTACCTTACCAATGTAACCCATAATGATGGGACTTTTATCATAAATAAAAAAATTTCAAGTTTTCTGCTTACTTTCACTATTCTCTATGCTTTATTTCTTCTGATACATCTTTAAATGAGACATCTATAAATATATATAATAATAAAAAGAAAGAAAAAAAAGAAAAAGGCAAAGAATCTATCAATTATGGTACAAAGGAAAAGTCTAAAATCACATACATTAGATCTGAATATAATGACACATAGGCACGAATTGAAAAGGTTTGTAAATTCAACTATTTTGTGTAAGAATCCAAGGATATGCTAAGGGTGAATCCAAGTATTGTAATTCATAAATCTCGACCTATGAATGCAGGAAACCTATCAAGTATGATCTTTAAAGAACAAAGAAGAGGTAACCAAGTTGCTAGATAATGAGTTCATCGAGCCAATCACTCATCCCTTATGGTTAACTAACATAGTACATGTCCCTAAAAAAGATGAAAAAGTTTGCATGTGCATTGATTACAAAGACCTTAACAAAACTTGCCTAAAGGATGACTTTCCTTTGCCCTATATTCACTTACTAGTAGACTACATAGTTAGTGCATCTATGGTGTCCTTCATCAACCTCTATACAAGCTACAACCAAATCCAAGTACACTCTTCTAACAGAGAGAAGACATCTTTTATAACCTAATGGGGTACCTGCTATTATCGGGTAATGCCTTTTGGCTTAAAAAGTACCGGGACAACATATCAGAGGATGATGACCACTATCTTTCATGACATGATATACAAGGATGTCAAGGTGTATATGGATGATATGGTGGTAAAATCTGAAACCCCTGAAGGGTGTTTGGAAGTTTTGAATAGATTTTTCTTAAGACCCATGAAATACAATATCAAATTAAATCCAGCTAAGTGCATCTTCAGTGCATTTTCAAGTGTGTTCCTAGGACATTTGGTCAGCCAAAGGGGAATATAAGTGAATCTAGCAAAGTCAAAGGCAATTATAGAACTACCTCCTTTGAAAACTAAAAATGAGATAAGAGGCTTCTTAGGTCACCTAGAGTATATTAGTCACTTCATTACACAACTAGCAAACACTTGTGAGCCGATCTTCAAGTTGTTAAGGAAACGAGCCTCTAAGTAGTGGAACGAGGAATATCAAGAAGCTTTTGACAAAATCAAGCAATACTTGCTGAATCCACCTATATTGCAACCTTCGAGGCTAGGTTTGCCATTACTGCTTTATTTGTTAATAACTTTGAAAGGTATAGGTGTGATGCTTGCTCAAAATGTTTTAGATTCACATAAAGAGAATGCCATCTATTATTTTAGCAAAAATATACTAGCTCATGAATTTAAGTATAATCAGATTGAGCAACTATGCATAGCTTTGGCATATGTATTCCATAAGCTCTAGCATTACCTATGCTTATACACAACCTTAGCTTTTGCGTTTGTTAGCTAATAAGAGCCCCTTAAAAAGGAGAGGCTGATTCTTGATAGCAAAATGGAATCATGGATAGTAATACTTGCAACATTTGACCTGAATTATTTTTTAAGAAAAGCAGTGAAGGGAAGTGTAATTACTGACCAACTAGCTGCAAACCCATGTAGATGGTAAGCGCTTTGAGCTTGAATTTTCGGCTTGGTCAAGGTATTCAAATTGAGGAAAATTGTTTATTCGTTTAAATTCATATTAAAATGGACTTATTTAAATTTGTTTAAGTTAGGAAAAGTGATTAAAAGGATAGCTTGTTGATCTTTCAAATCAAGGTTCTTAAATTGGAAATTTTTTGAAATTGAATCCTATATGAGCAATAAATTAGGGTTTTTGTTTGACTAAATTATAATATGAATTTGGACAAAGTCTAAACACAAAAGCTGTAGTATTGTCTCAATTAAGTATTGTAAAAAGGAATTTAGAACATTTGATTTATGTGGAGAGATATCTCATGTGAATTGAAACTAGTATTGTTCAAAGATCAAATTGGTAGTCCGAATTTTGGTAGTGAAATTGATGAATTTAAAGACTAAATTAGGATAAACATAAATATGAAAGATGATCTTTTTGCATGTGTACTAGCCTATGGTGAATGAAAATTTTGATTAGAAATGTATATTTAGAGATGTGGTCTAGTGAATTTAATATGGTCTAAGAAACCCAGCAAACTAACTATTACTACAATATGAGAATTGAGTCTATAATTTGAAGATGATAATGATAGAATTAGAGGAAACTCAAAACTGATGAAATAATTGTTAACATATGAGTAACTGATCTATAGAAAATGGATTTGCTAAAATTCCAAGTGTAGTAAGAGATATAGAGTAATTACTAAAAATGTACCTATGTATGAGTGTGACCTACAGCCTGAACTAGGCCTACAGGTTTGAGTGTCTTAATAATAGAATAAAGCTTAAGTCAAAGCATAAAAATTTTTTTTAATGTGTGTAGTCTCTATGTAAAAGGAAGTTTTGATTGGATGTAGAGATTTTGAAATATATTTATGTAATGTGCTCAATTTGCCATGGTAGCAAAAACATAACTAAGATTGTATTACTCTTATAAATTATGTAGAGTAAACTATGAGCCCAATTTGGCTATTTTGTAATTCTATATGCCTAGTTTGATATGCAAAAGAATGAAATTGATTGGGATTATACAATTTGAGAGATGACAGTCACTAATTTGCAAGGTCAAGTTATTTAATTAACAATATGTGGAAATAATGCCCTGATAGTATCACTCAAAACTCAATGAATCTTTCATGCAATAAATGGTAACTAGTGAATATGATGAGTGCCTAAATGTGTATATTCATTGGGCTTGAACTTGAAATAAGTATTGTTATTAGGTTGCTTATATGTAACTTAAGTGAATTATTAGAAATTAGGAATTTGGAATAGGATCGATTAAGTAAAGTATCTGGTATTGACTAGAATATAATGAAACAATGTAATTAATTATAGAGAAATAATTGAAACACTCAAGGATGAGAAACATCAAATATATGCATACCCTGACGTGGCGCCGCAAAGGCCTGACGCGGCGCCACGTCAGGGCACGCCCCCATTCTGCTCCAGTGGGCCCCACATGCGTAAAATGACCTTTTTACCCCTCTTTGTCCAGTTATCAGTCATTTTCTGACCCCATCCTTTTGGTCTTTTCACATTTCTATTACCTAAACTACCCTTTACCCATTTGCCTATAAATAGGCTCCCATTCCCTCATTTCAACACATCCTTGAATTTGGGTAGATGGCTATCCTCAAATTCCTCTCTTCTTCTCCCTCCAATCACTCTCTAATTAATTAATTAATATTTTTAATTAATTAATTATCTCACCCTAACTAAGTTAATTAATCTTTTTAATTAACTAAAACTCTTTTTTTAAAATTAAAATTAATTAATTAATTAATCTTGTTAATTAATTAATTAATCACTTTTTTTCCAAAATCAAAATAATCTTTTTTCTCAACCCACCTTTCATCCAAATTAATTAATTAATCTTTTTAATTAATTAATCCATCCATCCTTTTCATCAAATCAATTAATTAATCATTTTAATTAATTAATTAATCTTCCAATCCATCCAATCACCCGGTCCCAATAAAACGGAACTTCGGTCCGGTAAAACCCTTCGCCAACCAAAAGTCAAGGTATCAGCCTTTTTCCTCACTTTCAACACACCCAAACCAAAATCAATTTGATCAACTCTTAAACCCTCCACTTAACAGTGGAACGAACTACGTGGGTTTTGATCCCCATTCAATGGGGTACGTAGGCACGTTTGGAATCTAAATCCAGACCTCAAATCCAAATCCCAATCAATCTCTTTTCCCTTTTTTTTAATTAATTTATAAATATTTTATTTTCACCATTCATTCATATTTTTCCATATTCATGCATTTTCTTTAACATCATCTTATAAATGTCATTCATGAAATCCAATTTTTAAGTCACATTAAACTTAAGAGCCAAATTTAGATTATGTAAAACTAAAAACCTAGTCCCTGAACTCAACCTGGTTCGAGATTAGTGATTTTTATCCTTGGGTAAATTAATTGAAAAATTAATAAATTGGAGTCAACTGGGTTTTTCCTTAATTTTCCCATTTAAAATAAATTAGGGTGGCGACTCCTAAAAATCATTTTGAAAATCAACTAAATCCGAACTCGAGGGTTTCATCGTGAGTCTAAACCCGAATGAGCATCTCGGTTCCCTCTAGCGGACCGGGCCGATGCTCGGGGGAGGCCTCACAGCTGGCGACTCCACTAGGGACTGGTTGCCACCTTTTTTAAAAAGGAAGATAAGAGGATTACTATTTGGTTAAGGAAAATTTTTCCAAAATAATCTCCTTTTGGCTCATTAAGAATAATTTGACTTTCATGCATCACTTTGCATAATAAAGGCTCCTTGCCTAAACCTTAGTTTTAGGGAAACTTTTTGGATGGCAAGTAGCATTGGCTCGACAACTCTCTTTGAGTATGTTGGGAGATAGCGAAAGCATTCCACCCCGCGACGAATCCCCCATCATTTCGGTGGTGTAACGAGCAGTCAGTACTGTTGGACCCACGCGAGGCTCCTTGCCTCACATGTGGTTAGGTATATCGATGCTCTAGTGGGACGGGGACCCTTAAATCAAACCACCCTTTACCCTTGTGCATATAGTCTCCTTAGCCTTTGACCTTAGGTTCCATGTATTGTAATAATCGATACTTTTGCATGTTCATGAAACCTTTTTCAGCATGCATCATGCCATGATCATGCATACACAACATGAGAAGCTCAAACAAGGTCAACCCTCAAACACCTCAAAGACCCAAACTAGTAGTCTGTTACCCTAAAAACACCTCACACACTCACCCTATCAACATGAAAACCCGGTGACCAACCATGTGGAGGGAATCCTTTTCTTGACACACCTTCACATTCATGCCATTTTTTCCTTCACAAATCTATTTTCTTACCCATTTTTTTCTATCTATTTTCTGTTTCAAGGTACCAATGGCCAATACCTTCAACTTCGATCAAGACAGCATGAGCGCTTTCTTCACAAGCCTCCTCAAGAAACAAGAGGAAACTTTTCAAGCTACACTCACCACCGCTCTTCAAATCCAAGCTGAAACTTTCACCAATGCTCTTAATGCCCAGTCTGCCACCTTTACTGATGCCATTAACTCCCAACGCCAGTCCATCATCAATGAGGTCAAGGAAATGACCAATGCCACTGTCACTCCCTCTCCTGCTCGTTTTGAGCCTGCATCTACCCAAGCCGAGACTAGCCATGCCCCTACTTTTACTCCTCCAATTATCGATCTCACCAATAAAGGGAAAGCACCTGAGACTCCAACCTCTCTTACCATGGACTTAAACACAACCGCTCCCTCTCCCACTACGAATCATTTTCAAAGTGGCGATTTTTTTAGCTTTCCCGAAGCTAAGAAATTGATGGAGAAAGTTGAGGTCATGGAAAAAATGCTCAAGAACGTCAAAAAGCACGAGGACATGATAGATGTCGACTCCTTAGCTCTCTTCCCAAATGCACGAGTTCCACCAAAATTTAAAATGCCAGTCATAGACAAGTTTAATGGCACCATGTGTCCCATTACTCATCTCAAGATATATATGGGTGCTATGAGACCTTTTGGTGTGGACGATGAGCTCCTTGCCCAACTATTTCAGCAGTCGTTGACCGGAGCTGCTATTAAGTGGTTACTAGATCTCGACAAAAATCACAAGAAGACTTGGGATGACATATGTAATGCATTTGTCAAACAATACCACTACAACATCAAGGTGGATGTAACCCGTCGACATTTGGAAACCACCAAACAAGGACCAAGAGAATCCTTCACTGCGTTCCTTACAAGGTGGAGGACAAAAGCGGCTCAAATGGTGAACCGTCCATCTGCAGTAGAGCAAATTGACATCATAGTCAAGAACCTCCTCCCCTAATATCAGGCTCATCTGCAAACACAGTACCTCCCTAACTTCAAAGCTCTCATTGCCACTGCCACTAAGATTGAGGATTTGATTCAATCAGGATGAATGAAAGATGAATCCTCTAGTTCAAGGTATCACAAGAACACCACTAACACCATCCAAAGAGAGGGAGAGGTAAATGTTGTGTCATATCACCAGCCGATGAAAATAAGGAGGACTTTCTCTGAGCTGGGCATGCCCCTTAGCATCATTTACAAGAAAGCCTTAGAGGCTAATTTGGTTAAGCCCTTAGACCCACGACCTCCTCCAAACCCCTTGCCCAAGGGTTATAATGCTAATGAGCACTGTAACTTTCATCAAGGGCCAGGGCACAAAACTGATGCATGCCAAGTTCTGAAGCATAAAATCCAAGACCTCATTGACAGTGGAGACATCATTGCTCCCAAACCCAAAGTCTAGCACCACCACCAATCCTTTTCTAAACCACAGAGCTCACCTGACCATCTCAAGCTCCATCTAATAATTGGTATTTTGAGAAGAGTGCCAACACTATTGTGCCCTTATCCAAGTCCTGCAGATCCGTGTCTGAGTCGTTTGAGTTAGGGTGGAAGTCACTTGAGTCAGAGTCTATGTCAAAGTTTGTTTCTATTAAATCTTTTTTATTTTTGAGTCTGTTAGGTCTTATCCTTTTGAGTCTATATTTCGTCTTTTAAGCTTATCCTTTAATTTACTCGTGATGGGACTCTTTTTTCAGTAATAAAATTTTGAGCTTTTTTAATTTGCATTAATTTTTTTCTGATTTATCTTTAAATGGGACATCTTAAAAAAAAAAAAAAGAACAAAAAAAATATAATAAAAAAAATAAAAAATAAAAAATAAAAAAGGCAAAAGGATCAACTAATTAGGGCATAAAAAAAAATCTCACACATTGCATCTGCATGACAATAGTGAAAAAGATCATTATGCACAAAGACAAGGACATGATAGGGATACTCCAAGCATCACAATTTACAAGATCTTGACTTACAAGAAGCCTGCCAAGAAGAAGCTGCGAAGAATGAAGACAAAATAGGAAGATCCTATCCGACAGAGGCACTATCTTCATGAGCGTAGACGAAAGTGAATTCTCCCATCTTGGCAACCTGGATCAGCTGAAACGATACATCATCCGAAGATGACATCTGCATTTTATTTTTATTTCTCCTGCGTATGTAATCAGAACTACGTGGACCTGATTCTCCCTAAAAGAAAAAATCGATGAAAAAGTGATGTAAGGGATACGTAGGCAGTCCAACTCGGGTGCGGTCCAAATCATAATACAAAATATTTTGTTTGTATCGCATTCTCATTTTCTTTGTGCCTAGTACATCATCCACTTGATTCTTTTGCCTACACAAAAAAAAAAAAAAATGCTCACTAAGCTGAAAACCTGAAAGGGTGGCTTAGGCAGGAATTAGAGCAAATATAAAAGATGTCTCATTCAGTGATGATCAAATCTTGCAAAATACAAACCCATCATAAAGGATAGCCCTTTCATTGTCGTCTATAGCTTATCCTGTTTCGTGTAGTCTTGTCAACCTGTAATTACTTCAAAAAAAAAAAAGTCACGGCCTAGTCAGTCCTCCTCTACCTCCTAAGATGCAAATCTCTCGTGTCCTCGTCAAAGTCAAAGTCTGTCGCAATATCCCTCTTTGAGTCTCTACTGTAAGCCTTGGTGTCGCACTTCCAGTAGATCCTCGAGTCTCCTTCAAAGATTGAGTCACCCCTCTGCAGTCCTCACTCCACCAATGGCTTCTCTTGCAGCCCATCCTTCCTCAGCTATGTCACCCTCCGCAGGGCAACTTGGTACTCTTTCTCAATTGGCCAAACCACCTTTATCAACCTCTCTATGATCCCAAGTGAAATCCTAAAATAAACAGCATGATAACCCCTCAGCCAGCCATCACCTGATAGCTCTAGCAGTGGGAGCTGTGATCTATATAAACTCCGAGAAAGAAAAGTTAGGGGCACATCCTGAGTTTGTCCCATCTGACTTAAGATCCTTACTCCCTAGTGGAAAGTCATTTAAACCAAGCCCAACAGGCAAATCACTCGACACCCACGGCTCCCGGTCATAAGAGATCAAATCCTCTACAATCGGTAGTGCTAAAAATGTGTATGCCGGGGGCAAGTTGCAAGTAATCATCCTATCTGATTTCTAATCGAGTATCAATAAAGCATGAGCAGATTGAAAAGCAGGGGCCACCACCTGAAAATGATCCATCAACCACGCTTTCAAGATAACCCAAAATCTAAAACAGACATCCATAAAGCACCAAAGCAGAAAGGGTAAGAATAGACAAATTTTTATTACCAGGGAATAACTAGCAAGACAGTTCATCTCTCTAAATCCTTAACAAAGCAATTGAGGCTCATCAGTGTATTCGCCAGCACAGCTCTAGCCACAAAATACCTCTGTGGCATCACCCAAATCAATAGACCCATAACTGACACTCAAATAGAAAATCAAGACCCTCATGTTGAGCCTCTGCACCCCTCATATCTCCCTGGTCACCGGAATTATGGAACTTTTCAATCACAGCGGTCAAATTCACTTAACTATCACCAACCATCATTTGGCTTGCAACATCCTGAGGCAAGTCAAAAACTCTTGAAAAATTCAAAAAATGCTGGACTTTGAACTCTGGCACCACCAAAGTTGTCTTTGAGTCATAGCCAAGCCATATTCCCTATCTCCTTGGAATAGGCACAGCTCCTCCTCGGCAGCTCCAAAATAGAAACCATAGGCCACTAGATTCTGAAATCTGAAGCAACCCCTTGAACTCCTCATAATGCTACCATGTCAATTTTTTCATACCAACCCAAGTTGAATTTCTCAGCTTTGTCGAGTTTCTTAGTCCACACATGCATGTCTCCACCCTCATGTATTCATGCAATCATCCATTACAAGCATCATCACAAATCATGCATGGCATAAAAGTCAAATAGAAGGTCTAAAACATGCATGCATCATCTCTGCACCAGTACATATGCAATCATCTGCAATCATGTACCATCATGTATAAGCTGAGCCAATAGCCTCACCGGCATCTCTTAAAGCTGACCAATACTTTCTCCAAGCTTACCGACACCTCCTGAAACTGACCAGTGTCTCTTTGAAGCTAAATGATACCTTTTCAGATCTAAACAACAAAGTGTGACCTCCAGAGTCCCTTTACTCCCAACAAAGTTCCTTTGAACCTTCTGAAAGGCCCAACCCTTCACATTCAAAAGCCCAAGTTTCTTTGGCACAACCAAAATCTTAAGCCGACTAGCCATAAACAGAGGCTCTTCCTCATAATCTCGCGAGTCGACTCACCATAAGTCAAGACTCTCTTTTTACTAATTTATCTTGTCCAAAATCTTCTTTACATTAAGGCTGAACAGATAGCCTTGATTGAGATTTACTTTAGATCATCTTTATCTCCAACATTAAGGCTAGACAGATAGCCTTGATTGAGATTCACATCAGACCTTCTCTATCTTTAACATTAAGGCCGAACAGATAGCCTTGATTCACTTTAGACCTTCTCTATCTTCACATTAAGGCTGGACAAATAGCCTTGATTAAAATTCGCTAAACCTTCTCTATCTCCAATATTAAGACCGAACAGATAGCCTTGATTGAGATTTGTCCCAGATCATCTTTATCTCCAACATTAAGGCCAGACAGATAGTCTTGATTATTCTTTATCTCTAACATTAAGGCCAAACAGATAGCCTTAATTGATATTTACCCAAATCTTTACCTCCAACATTAAGGCCAGATAGATAGCCTTGATTGAGATCCTGTCCAAAATCTTTTTTACCTCCAACATTAAGGCCAAACAGATAGCCTTGATTGAGATTTACCCCAAATCTTCTTTATATCCAACATTGAGGCTAGACAGATAGCCTTGATTGAAATTTACTCCAGATCATCTTTACCTCCAACATTAAGGCAGGACAGATAGCCTTGATTCACTTCAGACCTTCTCTATCTTCAACATTAAGGCCGAACAGATAGCCTTAATTGAAATTCACCAAACTTTCTCTATTAAGGCTGGACAAATAGCCTTGAATGAGATTCGCCCCAAACATTCTTCATCTCCAACATTAGGGCCGAACAGATAGCCTTAATTAAAATTCAATGAGACCATTTTTGCAACCAACATCAAGGCCAAATAGATAGCCATTGATAAAGTTTCATTTATCTTAAAGGTCCTCCTCCTAAGGACATGACAGGAACACACAAGCCTAGAGTTTGACATGGCACCTCTTCCCAACGTTCACTATCATCAGAATCACCTTTTATTCAAAGCCAATTTTGATGAGGGGCAACTGTGAACCCTTAATTTTATACCCTCAGCATCCAACCGCAGCCTTAACACCTGCCGAATTTAACTCATTGCGCGGAGCTATTACGGTGGTCCCGCTAACTGGTTAACGGGTTGCCCCCGAAAGAAAATTTTTTAGACTTCATTCACATTGCCACCAGGCATCCAAATTTCTCAAACTCCATGCCAACAACCAATCTCTAAAAAAAAAAAAAAAAAGGAACTACCTCGGGAAGCATGCCGCGCCGCATGGGAGGCGTGCGGCACCGCGTCAGGTCTGCGCGGTACCGCACTGTCCCTTTGCGGCACACCGCAAAGGCCTGACGTGGCGCCGCGTCATGGCACACCCCCATTCTGCTCTAGTGGGCCCCACATGCGTAAAATGACCTTTTTACCCCTCTTTGTCCAGTTATCAGCCATTTTCTGATCCCATCCTTTTGGTCTTTTCATATTTCTATTACCTAAACTACCCTTTACCCATTTGCCTATAAATAGGCTCCCATTCCCTCATTTCAACACATCCTTGAATTTGGGTAGATGGCTATCCTCAAATTCCTCTCTTCTTTTCCCTCCAATCACTCTCTAATTAATTAATTAATCTTTTTAATTAATTAATTATCTCACCCTAACCAAGTTAATTAATCTTTTTAATTAACTAAAACTCTTTTTTTTAAATTAAAATTAATTAATTAATTAATCTTTTTAATTAATTAATTAATCATTTTTTTTCCAAAATCAAAATAATCTTTTTTCTCAACCCACCTTTCATCCAAATTAATTAATTAATCTTTTTAATTAATTAATCCATCCATCCTTTTCATCAAATCAATTAATTAATCATTTTAATTAATTAATTAATCTTCCAATCCATCCAATCATCCGGTCCCAATAAAACGGAACTTCGGTCCGGTAAAACCCTTCCCCAACCAAAAGTCAAAGTATCAGCCTTTTTCCTCACTTTCAACACACCTAAACTAAAATCAATCTGATCAACTCTTAAACCCCTCCACTTAACAGTGGAACGAACTACGTAGGTTTTAATTCCCATTCAATAGGGTACGTACACGTTTGGTATCTAAATCCAGACCTCAAATCCAAATCCCAATCAATCTCTTTTCCCTTTTTTTTAATTAATTTATAAATATTTTATTTTCACCATTCATTCATATTTTGCCATATTCATGGATTTTCTTTAACATCATCTTATAAATGTCATTCATAAAATCTAATTTTTAAGTCAAATTAAACTTAAGAGCCAAATTTAGATTATGTAAAACCAAAAACCTAGTCCCTGAACTCAACCTGGTTCGAGATTAGTGATTTTTATCCTTGGGTAAATTAATTGAAAAATTAACAAATTGGAGTCAACTGGGTTTTTCCTTAATTTTTCCCATTTAAAATAAATTAGGATGGCGACTCCTAAAAATCATTTTAAAAATCAACTAAATCCGAACCTAAGGGTTCCATCGTGAGTCTAAACCCGAATGAGCATCTCGGTTCCCTCTAGCGAACCGGGCCGGTGCTCGAGGGAGGCCTCACACTATGTAAGTGAGCAAAGGTTAGATCGCCACTCTACTATATACTGATTATATGTAGAAAGCACTCCACTTCCAAACTTATGATTTCTACTAAAAGGTACTACTATTTTAAAATTATTATTGATTACTTCCAATCTCTTCTCTTTTGTATTGCCATCATTAAGATTCATTGGCATTTTATTGTCATACTCACATATACCATGCTTTTGATGTTATTCTTATTTACTCACTAGGCTTATCTAACACCCCTATAGTTTACCGTTTTCAGATAGTAAAAGACTTGGCAAGGTTACGTCAAGCCTCCTCCTTCACTTAAAACTTGTCGAGTCGGCACATGAAATACACTTCTAGACTCTTGCATAATAAAGCATATAGAGATTCTTTACATTCATAAAGCTCCATGGATACATGCTATAAATGTTAATGGAAATAATTGGATAAGTTAATGGTAATTAATAGGGTAATATTACTACAACAATGCATAAATGGGTATCACCATTGAATGAGAATAAAATGGTATATAGTTGGTATATGTTAGGTAATTTACAATATACTTATTTGTAAATGGTATCTAAATTGGTATCTATGTGGTATATCATGAGTACATGATACTGTAACTCTAGTTCTGATCTTGGGAATGTAATTATGAATATAAAGTATGGAATTGTCACTGTTATATGGGTTTTACGGATTTTTGGTATCCTTCCAAAATCTCAACCATTTGGTATAAGATTTTCAAAGGAAAAAGTTGGTGTTGTCCATGAAATTTAATGGAGTTCTTTATTAATGGATTCATTTGCATTCAACAAAATTTGAATTCACACTTTTCTTTGCTTCTCTTTGGTCCATTTAGCTTAAAAGGAATAACATGGTATTTAATAATGGTGTCTTTGTATCAAATAAATTAAGCGATATCATTTTTATCAGATTGTCTTACTGGCTAAAGGCAAAGGATGCAAACTTCCCTAATTTTGGAGCTCAATTGATAGACTTTGCTGCCTCAATCAAAATAAAATAAAATAAAAAAACAAAATAAAAAACAAAATAAAACAAAAACAAAAACAAAAACAAAATAAAAATTAGACCAACATTACAATGGGTAACTCTAGTTGGTTCCACTATAAAATGGAATTTTGGTGGCTCAGCTAAAGGAAAATTGTGGTCGGCAGGAATAGGAGGAGTTCTTAGAGACAATCATGGAAAGTTTATTTACATCTTCTCAACCTCATCCGTACCATGGAATCTAGCAATGCAGAACTTAAAGCTAGATTGAAAGCTCTTGAAATTCCAACAACAGACCATTTCATGTCCACTTTTCCTTTAACTATCAAATCAAACTCTTCAAATGCAGTCTCATGGATGGTCAAGGTTAGACTCCAATTTGATTCCCTAGTGGTTTTGGCATGTGTTAGTAGCTACTAAATCCATATATATCAAAGATGTTTTCAATCGCTTACAATATCATAGAAAGACAAAGAAACCATGTTGCTAACTCCTTTGCCAAAAAATCTACTGAAAATAAAGAAGAAGTAATTGCTTGGTTGTAATTTCTTGCTTCTAGTATGTTTTTGTTCCATGTACCAGTTTGCATTTCATGTCTTCTTAATTTTTATTTCTTTGTACTAGGTTGGGAAGTACTCCTCTTACCTCTTCTGGAAGAGTATTTGTAATGGATTCTTTATATATTTCGAACTCACTATAATAAAGAGTCAATACGGAAAAAAAAAAAAAAAAAAAAAGGGTCCAATGGGCTCTTTATTATTTAAATTTAAAATAGAGAGACTCTTTATTTGAAGTTTAATTAATAAATTTTACAACTTTTATGCATATTACTTATTAATTTTCTCACTTATTTAATTAAAGAGTCCATCGGATTTTAAAAAAAAAAATACATTCTTCATATTTAAAATACTCTTTATTTATGTAAAATATATTTATTAAAATAAAAAATACCATTAGAGATGTTCTAATTATGATATTTTGATATGGAAGACTATTTTCTTCCTATTAATAAATCAATCCTTTCTTATACAACTTAACTCAACTAAATTTTAACCCATAATTAATTAGGATCAACTCAATATTCTATACTTTATTTTGTAGTGCAGGGACTAGACCTATTCATAGTCTAAATTGTGGTTTGAAAAATGTCAAAGGCTTGATCCATCAAACCCATAATTTTTCCATAAATTTAGGTTCACATATAGGAGACTTCTTTAGAATTAAAAGATTTCGAGTTTGAGTTTGAATTTTAGTTAAAATCAAATTTAAAAAAGAAAAAAAAAAGAAGGAGAGAAAGAGAGAGTAGTGTATGAGGTTGGAGCTTAAATCTTGGTATTAGCATTCCTCATTTCCTATGAGAATTTTCTATTTATAAAAAATAAGAACTATTATTAATTTATTTATTTATTTTCATTAACAAATGACAAAATTAAGTAGTCTTGGGATTTTGGTTTGAAAAAAAAAAATACTTTGTTGAATTTTGTAGGTTGAAAAACCTAAATGTAACCCATGATATATAGTTTGTGGCATTTTGTACCTCAAAAATACAAAAATAGGGTGTGAGAGTAGACCTTATTAAGTGTAACAATATGCTATCGATCCAATAAGAGAAAAAGAAATAGTAAAACTTAGAAGGAAAAAGAAAAGGGCAAAGAGAATAATATTGACCTTGTTTGATGATTAGGGCAAAGCTATCAGATTCTCCAATGCCAACAAAATCTCTTAATTTACCATTTGGTAGGTGTTGGTATGCTTGTAAATGGGTTCCACACCTACAATTTAATTTTCGTAAACAAAATCTTAATCATAGTATTAAATGGGTTTAAGCATGCGTTAAATTATGATGATGGTGTAGGGCCCATGCATCAAACCCAACATTGATTAATTGAAAAGATTAGATGCTGTTATGGATTTGTGTTTGCTTAATTGATAATCATGCCCGTTGCTATCTTATTGGTGAGCCGGAAAATATATTATTTAAAGCCTAAGCCATTTCTTCGTTTGGTTACGAGTTTGGTGGTGTTTTCATAGTTTAACTAGACAACACAACAAAGCATGGCTAAATATGCTTTTCAAACCTTCTCTCTTTCTTCACATAAATGTAAAATAGTGCATTAAAATTTTCCATTCTAAAAACTTGAAGGATGTGTCATGCTAACTTGAAAATCAGAGGCAGCAAAGAAGTGGAGTGAGTCCTATTTATACTGGAAATTTTTATGTAAACTGAGTCTACTATCTTATTTATTTACTAATTCACATATTAATTAATGATATCACATTACCTATAAATTAATTCAATAAAAATAAGACATATTAATATATATATATATATATATATATATATATATATATATATATATATATATATATATATATATATATATATATATATATATATTACTTTTAAGAATAATTATATAAATATAATATCATATTTTCATAGAGATGGGGACAGGAGATCCTAATGGGATGGAGAATATACTTTCCATCCCCGCTAATAAAAAAGAAATATCCCCATCCCTGCATTTATAGAATAAAAATCAGAAAATGCCTATCCCTTTCGGGACAAATCCGCGGAGAATAAGGATTTCTTATCTCATTGTTATTCCTACTAATTATTTATATAATATGGCATTATTAATTAATATATTTTATTTTTATTGAGTTAGTTTACGTTAAAATAATTAAAAATGCCTTTATTTGTAAATGCTGATAAATGAATCAAGTTTGATGAATTTAAGGTTATTGTTACAATGCACCTATCTCCACGTTTATCTCCACGTTTTTCCTTGAATTGAGGCTATGAAATTTCATTGAAATTATATGAATATATTTTGATTTCTGGCCACAATTAAAATTCACAGGTGGTGTTGATGATTTTCTGTGGTTCCTTAGACTGGAAAATGAAGAGATGACGATGAAGGTTGAAAAACAGAGAAAAGTGGATGAGATTGAAAAAAAAAATTTGAAAATCTAAAAGCAAAATTAGGAAACAGTTTTTCCTTTTAATGAAACCAAAACCATGCATCAATACAGAAATTGGAGCAGAAATTGGGACAGATTGGAAAATCTCCCTTACCAGTTTTCCAGGTTAACAGATTAATCAAATTAATTTAGATTACCAGTTAAGAGGTAGAAGATATATAATCCAATGGTCAGAAATATAAATAATAGATCTAATGGTTATAAACGCAAATTTTCTAATACCGTTTATTTTGCTGTGGTAAATTTTTCCTGATAAATAATTTTGGAAGAAAGTATGGTAAATTAGTATGTACTTTATTTTCATAACACTTTAGTATTTTATGAATTTCACAATAATAATTTTTTATAATAAAAAATTTATCATGTCGATAAAAAAATAAACGACATAAATGGATGAACAATAAAATGTTTAATAGTAAGAAATACAAGATGTTAAAGTTCCACGAAAAAAAAAAATCCCATTTAAAATAAACTTCGAACCATATACTTTCGCATAAATTATTTCAGTCAGGGTAAATTACTTTTATTTGGAATGTTTGAGATGACATTTTCCTATGGGGTTCTTCCTTTCTCCAATTTTTTTCAATTGGGACGTGTTACTTTCTGACTCCACCAAACGGATCACCCACAGCTAACTCATAAATTTTCATGTTCTCATGATTAGAAAATTTTTTACACCAATAAATCTTATAAAATTTTTAATGATTATATATAAATATTAATTTTTGTGAGAAATATTTATAAGTAATTATAACACATACGTATTGTTGACATTATTTTTTGACAAGAATGGATGTGTCAAAAAATGTCGTTGCCTTTTTTGTTAAAATTAATGTTGAGCATGCTAGAAGCCTTTTTTGTTGAAATTAATGCTGAGCATGCTATAAATTTTTGGAGGTCTCACATGTACCAGACTTCTAATCAAACGATTATGTAATAGACAAAAGAATAATAATCTCTTAAAAAAATTTAGATTCACTAATGCAGTTTTACCAATTCTGTCATGATCCAAACCCAAGAGCACGTGACTGGCATTAGGATACGAATTATGCACGTGACTATCAGTACTCGTAATAAGCCTTATAACTAACTAAATAAAGAACCATCAAATCAATTATTAATTCCATTTAAAAATACAATTCTAGGCCAATAGGTTAAGCATACTCATTTTTATTATACATTCAATACCATTACACTTTAATATATCATTCATTTAAATACATCAAAACAAAATAACTTCTGCTTAACTAGGCATTCACAACCCAAAGAAATTACAAGGGCAACCAAATCGAATTACAAACAACTAAGTTAGCAATGCTAAGTTCTAAAATAGTAACACAATTTAATAAAAAATTTAATATATATTACTGCTGAAGAAATAAAGCATATTAACTCAATAATAGACTCTTCCTGAGCTCATCCCATAACCTAGAAAAATAATATGAATAGGAATGAGCATTCGACTCAATGAATGATATTAACTAATATATTAACTTAGTGTCCTACAAATATATATCTAATGTTCATGCTGGTTTATCGTGTCATAAAAACAAACAAATTACATAAACAAATATGGACGAAATATAGTCCACAATACCATACTAAACCTCAATATGGGGAGTTGATCCCCTTATCATGGCTCTCTAAATCTAATACTATCTTTTATTCCAATACTAAGGCCACAGCCGTCCTCAACAGCTCTGACCCAATTGGCCGCAGCAAGGTGATGAGCAAGCCTCCAGTTGTCAGCCGTTAGTCCTAACTTATTTTATCTCAATCATCATAATCATATCTACTTTTCTAAGTAGCACTATGTCATCCTAATTCCAACCGTTAACCACAATCAATTACATGTCAACAAATTACTAATTCATCAATCACATTCAAATAATAGCATGCTTCTATGCAATAACAATGCATAAATACGTGTATATAATTATACATATAATAAGTGCAAATGCATGAAAACAGGAGAATATACTAGAAAGTATCACTCATCTACTTGACAATGCGTCTAATTGGCTTTCCTTTGGAAGCATGACCTTTGATGATAAAAGGACGCCAGCGGCATTAACACTGAATAACAAACGATATTATTAGACAATGATAACTCACCTCTAAAGATATAACAAAATGACTCTTAAGATTCTTGCCGAAATTACGATATAATTTTCCCTAAAACTAGGACTTACCCAACTGTAACAAAGAAAACACGCACTTCTATACAATTACTTCAACTTACAATATTCAATCACAATTCTGTAATCCCCCTCTTGGGGTTCCAACTTAATCATAACACAACCAGATCCAATTCTCAAGCTATAATTAAAATAATTTTAATAACGTCTATTAACTTATTTCATGAATTAACTTTCAAGTTCATCATTTTAATTAAAATCATTCCACTTATATTTCATAAAGTTCACCTAAATTAATTTATCATATTAGATCCCATTTTAATCTAAATTCGTACAATTATCAATTAACTAATTAAATATAATAAACATAAACTTAAATCAATCTATAATCCAATAACAAATGAAATTCAAGAGTTTTGAATTTATCCACGCAAAATACAATCAAACAAATGTTGAAAATTGCATCGAAATAGTGAGACAAAGCTACTAGAACCGAACCCACATGCCGTCTCCGAAGCATCACTTGCCGGCCACACACCTTCACAGGTTAGTGGTTTTGGAGACAAAATTGATGCCATCTTATTCGCCTCAACGTTAGGAGCTCAAAAATAATCACCACTGGCCTCCACTAGCCGCTGTTTCTCAAAATTTGCCTTGAAAGTTTTCGTTTTCAATTTTTCAATCTCGCTCTCTGGTGAACTTCAAGGGATGAAATGGGTATCATCTTGAAACTCTTGCCACCAGGAGCAAAATGGGACCAATTTCATCATATTCCACCACCAAAATCAACCAGAATCTCAATCTAAAATTTCAGTGCTAGTAGAGCTTCTCTCCTCACATGCGCCATGCTCCGGTGGTGGTTTCCGCCACTATCATCTCCTTGGTGCTCACCGATTCATGGGCTTCATTTTGGGTGTTAGCCACCCCCTAACTCTCTTAGTCTCTCTCCCTCTTTCACCTTCTGTCTCCCTTCTTCTTTCTTTCCCATTCCAGATTTTTAGTTTCCCTTTTTTTTATAATAACAATAATAATAATAATACTCATACTAATTTTAATAATTTATTTTAATAATTATAAGCAAAATTTCAAAACTTTCAAATAAATTTTGTTAAGTAAAATTTTTTGAAAATTTTGTTAAACAATTAAATTAATCATTTTCATCTTAAATTAATATCAAAATAGCTATTTAGCATTCACTTAATTAATTTCACAAATAAATTGAGAAATTAAAATGTTTTCTTTAATTTCACATATTATAAATATCCGAATAAAATTTATAATTGACAATATATTTTCAATTTCATAAAAATTTATAATTCGATATATATATATATATATATATATATATATATATATATATATATATATATATATATATATATATATATATATATATATATATATATATATATATATGAAAATATGAAAAGAAATTCTAAATAAAAGTTAACAATTTAATAAAATAATATATTTCCATATAAAATAAGATTTTATAAAATAAATAAAAATTTAGGTTATTACAAATTGTCATATGAGAAATTAAGAGAAATGTGAATTTGTAATTTTTTGATTTATATTATTGTACTATTGAGTACATTAAATACAAAGATTTTTGTTATATAAATTGTAGAGATTATAAAAGTAAATAAAAGCCACGAAAACTTGGATAATTTGAAAATAAATTAAAGTAAAAATTATAAAAGTTTGAAAAGTTGATAAACGTATAGTCTGTTGGTTGATTGTTCTGTGTGATTGTTTGATTGTTGGTCTCTTTTTTCTATAAAGTCTTCTTGTTTTTATAGTATTGATTGGTAGTTGGCTCTTACATTTTAGGTCCACTTCTCCACTAGCCTAATTTCTTTTTCTTTTACCTCAAATTGTACTTAGCACCCATATTCTATGCTAGTGGGCTATTTTTAGTTTGAGTTTGTTAATCTCATGATTGAGTACTTCACCGCCATAATTGCTCTTGGAATCTTCTAAAATCTATTGAGAGTTTGGCCCAATCTTTTAAGGATATATAGGATACTATTCTTTAAAGGCTCCTAATTGTTTATTTATGGGTCCAAATTAATTAATTATTATTTAATTCAATAATTCTCAACTCACTACAAATATGGTGGTAACAACTATTAAATTATAGATGGTGTCATATGTGAATTTGTTTAATAAAAAGTATAAAATTTAATACGAATGAAATATAAAATTTAAGAATTTTTTAATTTTAAAAATCAAATTTTCTTGTTTTTTTTTCCTTTAACATATTTTAAATTTTTGTAGTTAATTAAAATTAAATTTTAATTCAAAAACATAAATGCACGATGAAATCTCGTGTCAAGTAAACTATTTTCTTAATGCAATAAATGATTAAAAATTAATAAAATTAATTAATGAATTAATATTTAAATATTTAATAAAATAAATGACAGAAATTTTGTCTACAAAAAAGACACTCCTTTTAACAAAAAGGTTAAACTAGAAGATATATATATATATATATATTTTTTTTTCCTATTTTCCCCAATATATTAAGCGGTAGTGAAACTTGACTTCGCTAATTCAATCAAGACGTAATGAATTTGACTTAACTAAAAGATGTAACACTCAGTCAAATAAGAAAATAGCACGTAAGTGTAAAAAAATATGTCTGTTTAATAATAAAAAAAAATAAAAATACATAACCGTCACAATTTTTAAAATACTAACAAGAGATTTGATTTAATTATCTTTTGTTAATATTTTCCATTAGATATAAAAGAAAAGGTTATAAAAAGAAAGAAAATAGCGTTTTTTTTTTTTTTTTTTTTGAGAGAAGAAAATAACGTTTTTTAAAAATAATTTTTTAAATTAAAAACAAATTATAAGAAATGCAACTCATGGTTGATTCTATCTCAATCATCAAATCAACTTTGATGATTGCCAGCATGATTGTTGAGGCCCTTCAAATTCTATCTTCAATTTTATTTTTTAATTTATTTTAAGGGAAAAAACAATGTTAGTGGCAATCATAAAACTAAGTTTAAAACCTACATAATGATGCTCATACCACAATTTATTTGAGTCTTTCACAACTGCCAAACTAGCCAAATGCCATTCTCTTACTGATTTAAAGAAATTTTACTTATACCATATCTATTCATTAATCTAATAAAATAAAGATATATAGAGTAAAAAAAAATGAACAAAAAAGTTAATGTATTTTCTTTCATTTAAATAAGTCAGTAAGAATATTTAGAATTATGAAGTCGTTGCGTTTAACAATCCCCCCATAACTTTATTTTTTATCTCTCTCTTTGACTCTCTGAAATCTACGCCTCCTCTCACTTGGGTTTCCAGCTTAGGAAAATCACCAGTGTCGCACACTACCAATGAGAATACCTTTATTTATTTCAATTTTTAGCCCTTTTATTTTTTTTCCTTTTCCTTTGATGAAAATAAAACTTTAGTCATGGTCTTCTGTTGTTCATGTGTGTCTAATAGTATTCTCAGTTTGAGGCATCTTTGATAAGAAGATCTAATGGTAGTTTTGGTGGTTGTTTTCATGGTTTTAGTATTACAATCGCTCTCAACCCTTCGATGTCCTAGAGATTTGTATCTAAATGCCGATAAGGAGGAGTTTGAAGTTGTTTTGTTACCAAAGGCAGAGCTGCATGTTAGTTTGATTGTTTGAAGAATCCCCATAGATTGAATAATCGGAATACTCGTATCCGCTTTCAGATAAAAAACAGAGACCTATTTTGATCCAGTTTCAATGTGTTTACTCAGCCATGAAAATCTTTTTATTAAGTGCAAAGTCATCTTCCCTAATCAAGCTTCAGGCTTAATCTGCTTGTTTCCCCTCCCTCAAGTTACGGGGCCGACAGTCATATGACTGGCTTCAAAGGCACCGATCAAGAGCTAATCAGTAATTTTTCGTGTTTAAAAAGCCATTAGGCTAATTGATTAGGCTTTAAGCCCTTTCCAGTAACCTCTAAATTGGGTAATTTATTATACTTAAATATGAGTTAGACATGTATTTTTATTCTACTTTGTATTATGATGGACTTAATACCCCATTAATCAACTTTATTTTATTGGAAAAAGAAAAAGAAAAGAAAAACAATCCCCTCTCAAAACCAAAGAAATATATATATATATATATATATATATATATATATAGATACACACACCAATTCTGTTTGAGACTGCATTCTAACCTATTTTAAAAATTAACGTTTTAATTTTTTTTTTTTTTTAAATTAATTGCTTTTGATAAATCATAATTAAAAGAATAAAAAATCAATCTATGATTTCCCAAGTTCTATAGAGTCCAAGTACAGTACATTCAACACAACTAATTTAAACCAAATAATTGACTAATAAAGTGAAAAAAAAAATAGAGAATTTTACCTAAGAAATGAAATTTAAAACTATTCATATTTTTTTTTTTAGTTAAATTAAATAACAACTCTTTGAAACAAACATCACAATAATTCATGTACTTTTTTTCCCCTTATCATTTAAAAATATCACAAAAAGAAAAAAATTTCTAAAAAATAAAATGGGATTAACAGCAACTATCTCATCATAACCGACTTCTTTACTCCTGGATTATTGGGAGACCAGGATGTTGAAAACCTAAGCCCACTTGATTTCATATATACAAAAGCTGTGAACATGTATCAGTAGACTGTTCTCAACCACCAGAAAACCTACAAGTAGCACAAAGTCCGATATGGGAATCTAAGAAATGAAGGACAAGATAGATTGATTTGAAACCTTGAAAATGAACTTGCCCTACAAGGTTTCTTGTCTCACAAGAAGGCATTTCAAGTTAAAATACAGGACTACTACATTCATGGAATCCAAGAAGTGAATGAAAAGATAGTCTTGCTTTTAGTGACCCTAATCAATGAGAAGGCTAAGAGGTGTCATGTGATTGATGCACATAATTATTTGAAAGCTTGAAAGTAAGAATACAAAAGCGCCTCAGGTGGTAACATAAAACCAACCAGTGACTAGATTGCTTTGTTTTTGGTATCAGGGGCTAGGACTAAGGCTCCCATTCTCCTCGAAGAGACTCACCCATCATGTCCAAGTAGCCCACTTGCCTATAAGCCCAAAACCCACCCCATCTCTAACAAAGATAAGATCTGTCCGTATGATATTAATCACCCTAAACAATAATAAGACATTTAAGCATGTTTAGAACATTGTAATTAAATATATTTTTAGTTCATAGCATTTGATCACATTATATTACATTTTATGACAGCATACCAAAAGTGACCTTGTGTTCAGGATGCAGAATGATAAATTATACACAAAATGATCACATCAATGATCCCCTATTATTGATTAGATAGTACCAACCGCCAAAAATAATAATGTTTTGCAATAAGTATACTATACTAAGTACAGGAAAAAGTACAGAGAGCCAGCTACACAATATTGATGTGATTAAGAAGCAAGACCTGCTCAAATTGAGAACTTAATTTTATATTAAATGCAGGGATTTACTAATGCTTAATCATAAAGGAATAATATCAAGCACAGATGCAATGATATTAAAACTGCAGCTCTTGGCAATAAGTTCAGATCTGAGATATTTACCAAAATAAATTTTGTTTAATTAGTAATCATGGCTTAAGGCATGTTTAGGAGCAGCAATGAACTTGACCTGCCAATGGATCAGGTTACAGTAGTGATAGGAGCTCTGGCTGTAGAATTACGTGCCACAAATGACTCAACAAGTGGGTTCACAAGATGAGGTGCTTCATCCTTCAAACAAATCAACAAATGAATGCTGTATTAAAACCAACATAATGATTCACAAAATGATATTTAATATGATTGATACTTTAGAATGGTTCCTATTTGACTCCAAATACAGTTAAGGAACCAAAGATGCAGGTTTCTTCGCAGCGAATTTTAGCAATGGTATAGAAAAAACGGATTTAACATGTCCAGAAGTCCAGGAGAGCAGACTAGTCATTGAGGATTTGAATGGCAGGCCTTAAGTTCTACCAGTCATTAGTGGAGTGAGATATTCACCCATTGTAGTTGGGAGGCCTGGGGGGCGGGCCTAAGGTAAGTTGAAGCACCATTCATATGGTACAACTACACAGTACAGGTACTTGATACAATATTTTTCCCCACACAAAAACACAACAATCGTTATTCATAGCCATTGACTCAATTATACATGAAAGATCATTCATGAGACATTTATAGATGTGCACATCTTTTCTGCTTTTTGATTGTCCTTTAGATTTGAAGAGTCAGCATTAGAATCTGAATGTATACTGCTATTTGATACACAAACATCTTTTCTTTTCAAAGATGAATCAAGATCCTTTGGGATAGCTTGTCTACGTTTAAAAAAAAAAAAAAAAAAAAAACTCAAAACCAGCTTGAGATTTTATTTGCTTATCAGCTTCATTTATAGTAAACTTCAATAATTAACAATTTTTGAACTTCAATTTTGTTGAGGGATAATTATATGGGCAGCACATAAACTATCGGTCTTTTTGACAGTCATTTTTCAAGTTTAAAACTCTCTAGGCTCTAGTGGGGCACAAAAGCATATTAATCAACAGATCAATATCATTTTAGTCTCTTTTTATTATATATTTAATTTTTTAAAAAATTTAATTTGCCTTTTTTTTCTTTGGTTACTATATTTTATAATAAAAACCTCAAAAAGGGCCAGTTTACCAAATGAAATTGTAGTAGTATTTAAAACAGTTTAATCAATTTTTGTAGATATATATACCAAGTGTCACAATATATACAAGTTATAGCAGCCTAAATAGTTATTAAAAAGTGAGAAAGCTTTTGACAGTAATTTTTAATTTTTAATTTAGTTACATTTCAGCATCATTTGTCTCAATTGATTTTTAATCCTAATTTTCAATATTATTTAAGGATATAAAAAAAAAATCATTTATAATATTACTATGTCTATGTCCTTGGCGAAGCAAGGCTACTGCAGTTTATAATATTATTATCCACTAATTCCAAATCTACAGAAAAAGATATAAGGTTTCAACAAAATCCAAGTTCAGTTCAAGGGATCAATAGCAATAACATAAAATTTTCAGGCGTCCTTTAATTTCTTTTTCCTATTTTATTTTAAACTAGAGAAGAGATTTTTTGTTCTTGAAAAATGCAAATTGCTTCAGCACTTATTGATTGATGCATGAAACATATGATCTATCTTAGGAATAGATTTTAATAAGCACCAAAGTTATGGCTTAGCTGGCACTAGATATTGGGCTTTCAACGGCGATGACTAATGACTACATGCCTCCACATGCTCTTTCATTCCTTTGTTTTGGCTGTTGAGCCAAAAAGAATCAAGGCATATAAACAAGGGGGGAACCTTTACCAAAACAACAGAATATTTGTTCTCTTTCTTTCTCCCTTCATACATTTGTTTAAGGTAATAATGATTTACAAATTATATATTATTACATACAAATTATTATTTATTTGGCAGAGCTACTAATCTTATGCCTACAACTTAAGCCTTTTGTTTACCCATATGAAAGAACTTCAAAATTGTTTGGTAGTCTATGGTCCCCCATTGTGGCCCCCTGTTTAGCTCTGCTAGTGTTAGGCTAAGCCATCAAACGATTGACACATGTGATTTGCAAATGCTTGCGTGCAAAAATCCAATCCAAAGTATCCATGATATACAGCACATAACAACACTTATAAGGCACTCCCACACATGCAGCATGCAAATGAGAGAGAGAGGGAAAGAGAGACCTGTGGACAGTGGCCAACATTAGGAAGGACCACAAAGTCCTCAACAGGACCAAAATTCCCATAGCTTCTGCCAAGCTCAATTGGTTCCCACGGATCCTTGTCACCCCATGCTATAAGAACAGGGCACTAGTACAAACACAGAAGAAAGAATACATGAAGCAGAAGTTTATAGAATTACATTCACAAGCAAGAACAAAAGTTGGAAATTTTGAATTTAATTTAAGAAAAAACTGACCTTCACTTGAGGCAATAGTTCCTCGGGAAGAGGGCCTGCTGAGTAACAAATGAAATCAAGAAATACATCCACAGCACCAGGTTCAAGTCCTGGAAGAAGGATCTTCTGAATGAGTTCCTCAGTCACCTGGGACGTGTCATAGTAACACTGCAATGCAATATATGAGAAGCAATCACACAATTTTTTCTTCCTCCTATTTTATCTAACCCTACAATCAGTTGCAAGTCAATCGTGTTTCAATAAGTTAAAATTTTTTACAGCATTGTTGTGACTTCAACACCACTTCAAGTTATATGCATTTCTTTAAACAGTACAAAATTATATTTCCACTTTCCATCTCCAATTTTAACCATCATGAACATCCAATACCATGAACTTGTGCTGTCAGTATTTTACAGCACAATCATACTTCCTGACAAAAAGTACATCATCAAAGCTGCACACAAAAATGTGCCATTAAAGAATTTCTATTCCAACGTTCACGTTCTTTATGTATTTAGCTTTTACAATACAAATGTAGTTTCTTAAGAGAGAAAACAGAATATGTATTTGTCTTAGAACACCTGGCATAGGATGCTCCTCACAGATTCTGATGTTGCAACTGATTTGTAGAAAAGTTTGCCCAGAGGAGTATTCCTGCATACTAGCACAGGAATCTTAAATTCTAAGATGGCAAAGACAAAACTCTGCAACTAACAGAGACAGAATCTCAGTCTTACCTCAGCAAATTCTGAAATGATCTGATAAAGGGTCTTGCAAACCACGGCTGCTTTTTGATGTGAAGCATACGCAAAGAAATGTTTAACAGGACAATGCCTCTACAGATCTGTGGCTCCATAACTGCAGCCTGAAGGCCAACAAGTCCTACACCGAACCATAAAGCGCAGAGTGGTTATATTATCATCAATTCGAATTTCTGGGAAAATTTCAGAATGTTAAAACTCAGCACTTTAAAAAAGCCTTCTTTGACAGTAAATAAAATCATGTAATTAGAATTTATGGGAAAATTTCAGAATGTTAAAACTCAGCACTTTAAAAAAGCCTTCATTAACAGCAAATAAAATCGTGTATGATATTGTTGTGGTGCATTAACACATATAAACCACATAATTTCAACGAATCTTCCTGCAAAACTCAGCCACATCAGGCAATGTCTTTAGCAGGCTTCCTACAACATTTGATCCATGTCAATAATATCAAGAACTTGAGATAATACCACCATAATTTTTTTTTTTCTTTATACTTTCCTTGAAGCATGAAGATACCACTTTTACAGCAGAAGAGAACTTCCGTTGGGAAAACTACAAGACAACCTGCCAAGCTTTGCAAACTTGAGACTGTTTTCTTTTCTATCAAAAGATCCAAGGAAAAATTCGAGATGGCAGTACATATAATCTTGTTTAAACATTATATAACTACTTATTTCCCTTTCATGCTAAAAGCTATACACGATGATCCAAAGTATTTCTATTTCAACTTTTTATTATTTTCCCCTTTTTTTTTTTTTTTGGTTGCCTTTCTCTGACTGAAAATAGGAATGGAAGTACTAAATTATATGAGGAGTGTAGAAAATCCATGGGTTTTGAGAGTGTTGGGCCAAATGATATCAATGGCCATATAAGTGGGGTTGGAACCTCATATTGCACAAAGCCAATTGGCTTGTGCTAAGGCCCAATCTACTCCACATATATTCCACTGTATATTCTTATACTTTTCCCATGTGGTATTATATTTTCCAACAAGGAGAAAAATGGAAAAAAAAGTTAACGCAATAGCCAATTAGGTCAACTTGGATACACAGCAAATGCATTGACACCTAAAAACAGCACAAATATACCTGTGTTATGTGCGCTAACTAATAAAATTGAAATCATGGAACATATGGAAATACAAGGACATCTAACAATATTCAACTTGATCGGTATATATTTTAGCTCAATTAGAGATTTCTATGATTCATACAAGCTTAATCTGGATTGAGCAAAACAGGAGATGTTTTGAAAAAATGAGGACAGGTTTGTAACATATAAAATTATTTACCATAAATGCAGATATTATTGAAACATGTCAACTGTAGTTGCTTCAGATACATATCAAATTACCAATGCTACAATTTGTCAGCAAAGAGAAGGCATTGTATTGACTCAAACGGTAGTTAATTCGTTTAGTCATTTTTCAAATCATTAGTGATCAAATAAATATCTCTCGAGCAAAGAAACAAACAACTTAGAATGCCTCTAGATGTTCAAAATAATAACAATAATAATAATTCATGTACATGATCCAGAACACCAAAACAATGGTACCTCCAATTGAATTGCATATAAAGAATGCTTTGTCTTTGATAACATTGACACAAAAGTCATTTAGCTGGGAGGCCCAAGTCTCAAACGTATAGAACGAGTTATCTTCAAATTCACGAGGATGAGGTTTTTCTGAGTATCCATAACCAATAAGATCAATTGAATATACTCTATGTGATTTTGCAAGGACAGGAATATTTTTCCTCCAATGATCACTGTAAGGAACAAGGAGCGTGTTACAAACACTGAAGTGCACACATTAATTACCAGAACAAAGGAATAAGAGAAAAAATTCATATAACTATCATCAGTAAATATAAAAAATCATGAGATGTGCATAATGCCTTTCGACTTTCAAGACACCGATTCTGTTCACAATTACTTAGAAGAACATATATGTGTATATGTATATGTGTATGTGCACACACACACACACACACACACACACACATATATATATATAGATAGATAGATAGATATGTGTATATGTGTGTGTGTGTGTACATATATGTATAGATACACATATATCTATGTATACATATATGTTTATATACATATATGCATAGTAACTAGTAACTCTAAAGGAAAGATAAAGCCAAAACTCTCAAGTTTCTAAATCAGGTGTACTACGGCTAGAGTTTGTGACGAAAATACTCTATGATCTCCAAATGTTCGTTCCTTTGTACCATCCATGTCCATGGATATAAATGATTAAGCCACAAAAACTCTTATGTGTACTTGCTCTTTTTTTTTTTTTTTTTCCCCACTCCCCACCCACATTTTTTCTCTTATTTTCTTTAGGATTCTCCTTACCTATATAAATTTTAGCTTTCTTTTAATTAAGGCTGTGCAATGTCAAGATCAAAATTCAAAATAGAAGATTCAATTACATTAACAACTTATACATCTCACAAATTAAGGTGCAACACTAGTATTCCAACCAAAGCTATTTAAAGTGTTGAATGTCAAGGAGAAGTTTCCATAGAGCATGCCAAAGTTACACATTATTTAATAAAAACAATTAAACAATCATATTTGTCTCTATAACCAATAATTTAAAAAATATTCACACAGATTGCCCTCTAGCAAGAGTAACAGGGAACAACTACTGATATTGCAGGTGAACAGTCCAGATGAAGATCTGCTTCAAACATTTACAAGTTAGTCTTCAAGGATCGATATACATCACCTTTATCTTGTACGAACGCATGCAATAAGAAGATTATATATAATGATGCCTTGTCATTATATACCCAAAAATGAGAAAACGACAGAATTAGATCAATGCATGGTTTTAAATTAGCATGGATCTTCACAATATCTTTTACAGTATACACATTGTTAACAGAAAAACAACAAAAGGGACAGATATCAAACTAGAATCCTAGTATGGCAACATACATGTGAGCTTGACACCAAACATCCCAAAACCTTGAGTCATTAGGTCCATCATCTTTCTTATTTATATGTCCCTCACCCAGGTCATGTCTCTCCAATTTGGAATTTCCTTCCCTTCACTTCACATACTAACACTTATATAGCCCCAACACCCCTCTTCCTAAATAACAAACCCAGTTGAAAGCAAATCAGAAATTTTGAAAAGGTCACTTTTGTTGCCCTTGCACTGCAAGAAGGTTGTTTCTATGGGTCAAACCCGTGATCTCAAAAGTCAAAATGGAGCAACCTTACATTGCACCAAGGCTCACCTTGAAATTTTGAACATGTATGGAATAAAAAAATAAAAAAGGTTCACAAACAAAGCATGACAAATTTAGAGCAATTAATAGATTTAATACCTATAGCAATTAGTTGTCTGCTAATAAGAAGCAAAATGTCAATATGATGTAGACCTGTTTGCTCCAAAACCATGAACTAAAACAAGAGCAGGGCCACTGTTCCCAGAATACTGGTAGCGAATAGAATAACCCTTCCAGTTCCACATACTGCACAGAGAATATTTGCATTACAACATGTATAAAAAAGAGATAAATCAACTCAATGATCACACTAATACCATCATAAGTTTATCAAAGATATAAAAAAATATACATCCTTCTAAAGTTCAGAAATCCTGCATGTCTGGAGAAAAGGAAAGGGTCCTGACTATGAGCAAGACTTTTCAAGTATCTTGGCGAAATTTCAAACCCAATTAAGGTGGGAACTTATAGTAAAACAGAATTAGCACTAGATATACATATCATAATTTTGAACCCAATTAGCATTGCAGCTTGAAAATCTCATCCTATAAATCACCAGAATACATCCAAATTGCATTTCATATTTTGACCTCCATTTCCACAGGAGAAACAATTCAAGCAATCCCACGATACCACTTTTGTTTTTTTTAATCTTTGATTTAATCAAAGATGTTTGCCGTTTCACTGTTACACGTGCATTTAATATTTGAGACACAGTTAGGACTTTTGAGTATGACAAATTTACTTCTTTCCACTTTGAACCTCACCATCTTAAGTCCCACAATTTATTGAATAACAACTAACAAACTGCACCTGAATTTTTAAATTAATCAAAATAAAAAAAAAAAAAGGGATAAATGATTGCTTCATTATCACTTGTCAAAAACTTATTCAAACACAGCACACCACAAACCCATACCAATTATATTAAACCAAAAAAAGTCATGACATTAATTTGTACTAAAAAATCAAAATTAATTCCTATAAGTTTCTCAGGAAACAGAAGCATACCCTTTCGTAAAAAGCACAAAACCCAAAAGAAAAAAAAATCAAGGATCTGATGAAGAAAAGACAGAAAAAGAAACCATTAGAATTTGAAGTTACTAAAACTAAAAACCTGCTTTGAACTTGAGGCTCTTTGGCACTATCATCTGATGCACTCTTCTCTACTCCAAGTTGATTATCAAATGAATAATCACTTGAAAAAGAATTTACGAAAATCCCATTTGATTTAAAGCCTGAAACTTTTGGAATTGTGAACCCATAGAAGTGGATTTTGCTAAAAGGGAGTCGTGATGGAATTATTGAACTCCTCCCAGTTCTCCTTTGGGACAACAGAAGTGGAAATTGTGGGTTTGTGAAGGATAAAGAAGGTGTAGTGGTACTCAACATTGCCAAGGAAGAGAAAAGCTTCAATGGTGCATTAAGAGAGAGAGATAGAGAGGAGCGGCCTCATGTTTTGTTTTATGTTCGTTGTTCGAACACGTAGCCATCCAATTCGGCCTCAGGTTTATCAGCTTTTTAACGAAAAAATTAAGTAATATAATATGATTGGATGTGTGTCACTATCTTTATATATATAGTTATCTTATATAAATAGAACTCTATCTTTAATTCTATCTTGTTAATTTTTTATATCTATAAATAGATGTTATAGTCAATAGAATCAAATACAAAAATTTATTCTCTTTTTATTTTTTCTTTTCTTTATTCTCTATAATTATTCTTTATTTTATCTTTTTATTCTCTCTTTTCTTTATTTTCTATAATTGTTCTTTATTTTATAACTCGTTATCAGTACGAATTGTTTTACAATACTATTCATAATTTTGGATAGCTTGTGATTTGTTACAACCCAGTTAAGACGAAAAATTTGAAAAAATAAAATTTAAAATTTATGATAAATAAATTTTTATGTGTTCTTTTCTTTTTTAAATACATTTTGAAAAAAAAAATCATCAGTTCGATGTTATTTGGTATGTGTTAATAATTATAAAACTCTAGTTTGAATAACAATCAATTGTTTATTATATTGTTTATTAGGTTTATAACATTTAAAAAAAATTATCAAATCGTTTTTTCTATATAATTATCAAATAATAAATTATAAACAAAAATTGCACATCGTTTTTTTTTTAATGAAATAATCGTTTTATGTATTTCGTTTTTTTTTTTTTGTTTTGTTAACAATAATTTTTTTTTATATTATCATATTATATATCTTAATAATTTTTTTTATAAAGTTGTTATTCGATATTAATCAAAATCTAGTTCATGAAAAACTAGCATTATGTTTTACATTCTAGTTTTTGAAGAACTAGTACTATATTTCAAATTCTAATTCCTGAAAAAACTAGTATTATTTATAGTTCCTGAAAAGCTAATAATATTTACAATTTCTGAAAAACTAATTAAATAAATAATTATCTATATTTCAAATTCTAGTTCCTGAAGAAAATAGTACTATTTATAGTTTCTGAAAAACTAATTAAATAAATAATTAAGATATAAATTCCTGAAAAATTTTTGCCTAAGTTTCTGAAAAACTAAGTATCTTAAAATCTAGTATCCCAATTCATTAAAAAATTATTTTATGTTCCTAAAAAATTAATAATAATTATAGTTCCTGAAAAACTAATAATCTCTACTGTCATGCCTCAAACCCGAGAGCACGTGACCGGCACTAGGACACGGGAATTGCACGTGGCTACCAGTGTCCGTAGTAAGCCTAACCCAAAACACATAACAGAAAGCCCAAAATTGAAAAGGGCTATGGGCCCAAACAGGTTAAGCAGATCTAAAAAAATCACAACATAAAAATAAAGATCTCATTGGGCCAGCAACTCATTTATTTCATTTATCTCAAATATGTGGTAAATTACAAAAGTTCTGCTTAATAACATATTTCAACTCTTTAAGATACATAACTGAGTATTAAACAGAATACAAGTACAAGATATAACATTGCGGAGTTCTAGAGCTATAATTACAAATATACATATGTTACATACACTTCTTAATATCTAATAATATAAACTACTACCGAAGGAAAATTGGCAGTTTACTCGATTACAACTTCTTCACAAGCTCATTCCCTGACCTGAAACCAACAAGATGAACAGGAATGAGCGTTCGACTCAGTGAATGATACTAGCTAATGTATTAAACTGGTATCCTACAGATAGACTCTAATGCACATGTTATGCACTATGTCACATAGACAGACAATTCATATCATCAAACAAGGACGAGATACGGTCCACAGTACCACTCTAATCTCAATATGGGGAGCCGATCCCCTTATCCTGACTCTCTGAATTCAATAATCTGTCTCTTATATCCAAGGGGCCCGGCCGTCACTGGTCTATACCACGCAGCCCTGACCCGACTAACAACATCCCTGGCGATGAGCAGGCCCGGCCAGCATCCATCAATCATAGCTCATCTTCTGAATCTCATCATAATCCAAATCATAACCATAACAAATCCATAATCCTAGATGGTACTGTATCCTCCCGACCTCCATCCATTATTCACAACCACAATATGGCACAGAATACAGAATATCGGTTCATCATTCACAGTCAAATGTTGCATGCTTATATATGTAGTAGTAGTGCATAATATACATATATATACACACAGCAATGCATATGAAATGGAAACAGGATAATACACTAGTGAGTATCACTCACCTAACTGACGACGCTTTCAACTGGCATTCCTCGGAAGTGCGACCTTGACGACAGAAGTCAGATACATTGACTCTGAATAACAAACGATATGATTAGAATAAGAACGACTCACTTAACTAGAATAAACTTTGGTCACGAATTATGATAAATAATGCTCATCGAAAATCGTGAACGTTAACCAATCGTTACAAACTCGCTACCAACGGACTCGTCCCAACACGTAGAATCCGAAAATACAATTTATTTCTTCTGGTTCGTTGGAACCTGCGTCAGCAGTCCGGTCGATCACCGGAGTTCGGTCAAAATCAAAATCATCCAAAATTAGTAATTTATATACCAAATTAAAGCTTAGAGAAAGAGGAGTCCGATGGTACCAAAATCACCTTGAACGGACGTCGGAAATGGCCGAAATTTAGCTCGGAAGTTTTTGCCGGAGGACGTTGCGGCGGCGCGTGCGACGGCTGGAGAAGGCTGACGGCGGCGATTTTCGGTTGAAGGCTTGGTCGGCACCTCAGGAACCTCCCTGGCCAGCGCGTGTTGACTTACGGTGACCGGACGGCGATCCGATGGCAGACAGTTCCTCCTTCTTCTCTCTTTCTCTCTCTCTCTCTCTCTCTCTCTCTCTCCCTTGGCTGCCTCTCCCTGCAGGCAGCCTCCTACACTCCTCTTCTATATATATATATATATATATATATATATATATATATATATATATATATATATATATATACTAATGATAATAATAAGAATACTTATAGTAGTAGTAGTAGTAATAATAATAATAATACCAACAATAATCATAATAATGAAAATGATAGTAATAATAATAATAATAATAATAACAATAATTCATAATTTACATATTAATAATAATAAGTTAAAACATAAACTTATATATATATAACAATAATACTATGAATGGTAATAATAATTCAATTAATACAATTTATTCATAATAATAGTAATTATAACAGAAATCCAAACTTTCAATTAAAATACTATAATTAAACTAGTAATATTAATTAATACCTTTATTAATACTCAAAAATACAATTTCTCCAAAAATCCACATAAACCTTTTCATAATAATATACATATATGATATTTAAATAAAATTACCATTTACAATACATATTCAAATAGTATAAATATTTATAATTTAGTAAAACAAAATTCTAATTCTTACTTTAATAAGAAAAATAATAAAATATACTTTTTAATAAAATATAACTTATAATATTTACTTAATTAAATAATTAAAATAATAAAAGATTATCATTCCGTAAAAAATAGGATTTTGGAAAAAATAATTGAAAATTCAGGATATTTCATCTACAATTCCTGAAGAACTGATAATATATTTTAAATTCTAGTTCATGAAGAACTAGCACTATATTTCAAATTCTAGTTTCTGAAAAAACTAGTATTTCCTGAAAAACTAGTATTATTTATAGTTTCTGAAGAACTAGTATTATCTCCAGTTCTTGAAAAACTAAATATCCTAATTTGTTAAAAAACAGATATTCTACCTTTTTGAAGAATTAAATAAATTGTCCATAAGTTTTTGAATGATTGATTTTATTATGATCCTATTTAGTATATTACTTAAACAATGTTAATTTATGACTCTTAACATCATAAGTAAAAATTATTTATTATGGATACTAAATACTGAAATTTTTGAATTGGTCTTAATTGATTATTTATCTTTTAGTTTTCTTAGTGGCATTTTAATTGAAAAGTTTTTTTAATCATATATTATATTGTTAATTCAAAGGTTCTATTTGATTATTAAATTGCTAAAATTTTCTATGTGATTATTAAATTAAAAAAAAATTATACTGTGACTTGGATTTATTGCCTTTCAATAATGATTTTGTTAAAAATATTCAAAATTTAATTATTTTATGATTTAGTTACTTTATGCTGAAAGAATATTAATACTTTATTATTAAATAAAAATATATTTATTGGAGCTGTATGTCTCTAATTTTGACAAAAAAAAAAGTTTAAAATTATTTTTTTTTCAAGTTTGATATTGCTTATAGTTTGTGCCTACATAGCATAATTATTAATGATTGATTTTGCATTGATATGATTTAATCACAGTTATTGAAATAAATTTATGAGATAGAAGTCATTATAGATCTTATCAAAAGGCACATATTGTATACAACTTGATCGACTTTAAAAAGTCAATTTGTTTAATTTGTGAATTTGTGGTTCAAGTTGAAGAAATATAATATCAAAATTAATTTTTATGAAAAATTTTTATAGTTCATGATTTTAATTTGTGATTAAAATCAAAATAAGACAAAAGTTATATATGATCATATTTAAATCTCATTTAAGTGAGAATTTAAAAGTTGAATATCTCACTGATTTTTATATTCTCTATAAGAGTTTTAAAGATAGATATGATTACTTGAAAAATGTGGTATTACCACAATTTCAATATGATTGGCTAAATTTTTGCCTACAAGACTTAAAGTCTATTTTAGAATATAATTCAATCATATTTAAAATTACTTTACAGCTGAAATTTTATAGTGATAAAGTTACATGCTCCTGAAGTAGCAGTATAAAAAGTGAATATTTACAAATATTATTTGTCTTCTTTGATAATACCCACTAGTACAACTGCATTCCCTGAAATGAATGTTATAAATTATTTGATAGACCATAAGAATTCTAAAAGAGTAACAACTCATATGAGGAAAATAACTCAATATTAGTGATTTTATGTAAACTCTCTGAAAGAGTAATTTTTAAGAATTTTACAAGTTGTGCATTATAATAAGTTATTTTATTATTATTTTATCCTAAGTATACATGCACAACATATTGCATTGAACCTACAGTTTAATTATTGAACTTATAGTTCAATAATTAAACCTTGAAGATTTAGCATAAATGCCATTATGTATATCATATATACTCTTCTTTGAAACTTGTACAAGGATATAAGCTGCAAATATTTAGTTGTGCCATAAATATATTAATATTACTATCTTAATGTGCGAAAATGGGTCTACAAAAGAGACTAAGAATTTATGAGCCACATTTCTCTACATTAGGGGAGGAAAAGCATATGTAGTACTAAAAAATATCGAGAAGTTTATTAAAAGGAAAAATCTTTAAATAATTTTGATCTATGTACAAGTTAGAGTGAACAAAAAATTCATAAAATAACATAATTGCAACAAATTACAACTTAACTGCCAAATACATTTATAGATGCTAAAAAAAATGTGACAAAGTCTCATATTGTAATTATTAATACCCCAACAAAGGTTATGGTTCTAATTGTAAATAGAAAATCAATAAATCTCACTATACGCTAGAAACGTAGATAGTAAATTTGAACTAAAGATAAAAATCCACAGAAACAAAAAAGCAGCATCACTTATAAAACCTCCTGAGGATGTAGATTTCAATCAAAGAGCTATAGCCAATTATAAGATATAAACTAAGATAATGGAACAATTAGATCCTCCAAATATGGCTTCTGGAGTTGATGATCAGTCAAAGAGTTATAGCCAATTATAAGATATAAACTAAGATAATAGAACAATTAGATCCTCCAGATATGACTTCTGGAGTTGATGATCATATAAATAAAAATTATTAGATCTCAATTATTTTTGTGATATAAGAGAAAGAGTTGATAGAAATTCAATTATCGTCGACGATGAATTTGCCTCAATAGTAATTCATGTTGTTTTAAGAGAAAATCTGGATCCAGAATCTATAAGTATAACTAAATATTAACATGATTGATCATCATGGAAAAAGACAATTAAAGTAGAGCTAGACTCGTTCTATCATTAATTATGAGAAAAATAATTCTCTTATTATAGAAATGATCATGTTTTGATACTTAATTAGTATGGCAATTAAAGAAAGACTTTATATATGCTTTATGAAAGCGATATTTATATAAGATCCCAGAAGGACTAAATATATTATAAATAAATGCACATTAAATATGTGACATATATTTTATCAAATTACAAAAATCCTTGCATGGATTAAAGTAATATGGACATATGGTATAATTATTTGAGGAAATTCTTATTGAAAGAAAGATATGTGAGTAATACACTACATCCATTTGTATTCATAAAAGGTCAAAGAATGGTGAATATTATTATTGCAGTATATGTTAAATATCAGTATGACTTCTAACGAACTCAAAGAAGTATATACCTATTTGAAAAGTGAGTTCGAGATAAAAAAATTTAAAGGAAATGAAATTTTATATCGGCCTGCAGATCGATTATCAAAGAGTCCTAATATGCCAGTCTACTTATGTGGAAAAGGTATTTAAGTAACTTTATATTGATAAATCTTTTCCATTAAATATACAAATGATAGTCCTCTCACATGAAGTGAATAGATACCTTTTTAGACTTAAAAAAGATAACAAAGAGCTATTTAATCCTGAAGTATCATATAAATGTCATAGGGGCATTCATGTACCTTGCAAATTGCATCAGGCTTGATATTGCATTTGTAAGAAAAAATTTCTAGTTAGATATAAGCTCTGCACCTACTAAGAGATATTAGAGTGGTGTAAAAAGTTATTTTTAATATACTATTAATATTATGATCATATTTTGATTCAGATTTGAATTTGGTCTGTGTGAGAATATTGATTATTTGCTTGATCTTCATAATGGTAGATCTTAGATTGGCTATATATTCAGTTATGATGATACTACAATTTTATAAAGGTTTTTTATAGCCCTGAAGTATCTCACTAAAAATATTCTCATTGTGTTTAGAGAATTATGCAATTTGCATTGCACAAATTAAAGGTGAGTATATCAAGGGTGATGAAGTAAACATATAAACTTCACCCAAATTCTTATTTATACATGAGCTCTAGAAGATATATCCACCAAATTTGTTCGAGTAACAATCTAATAGATTTATATACTAAGTCTTTACCTAGGTGGTATTTAAACGGCATTATTTCATCTTTTAGTATACGCCGTGTTAAAATCTGTCCTCATCAGGGGGGAGCGAATTAGTATATGATTGTACTCTTTTTCCTTAGTCAAGTTTTTGTCCCACAATATTTTCTTGGACAAAGGTTTTAATGAGGCAATATGTGTAATGACAAAATAGCGCATGAAATATACTCTTTTCCTTAGCTATGTTTTTTTCCACTAGGTTTTTTAGCAAGGTTTTATATGTGGATATTACTTAAACATCATTTAAGTATACAGTTTGTTTACAAAGATACTCCCTACAACCACATTTGAAAAGTTAGTCAATAAAATTGGCATGCGCCTATTAAAAGATATTTTGATAGAAATCATATTTTCATGAGGGAGAAATTTTAATGCACTATACTCTTTTTTCCTTAGCCTAGGTTTTGTTCCATTAGATTTTCCTGGTAAGGTTTTTAACGAGACAGTGTTATGATGCAAATCTGTACAAGAATAATGCATTCTTTTTTTTTCACTAAGATTTTTTTTCCACAGAATCTTTACTTAGTAAGATTTTAATGAGACATATTCTTTATAATAGACATACAAGGGGGGAGTTTTGTGACAATATTGATGATAATATTTGAGTAGTATGATATTATTGGATATCTATCACTTTTTTTATAGATAGTTTTCTTATGTAAATAGAACTCTATATTTGATTTTATTTCTGTAACGTTTTATACATATAAATAGGTGCTATAATTAATGGAATGAGACATAAAAATTTATTCTCTTTCTATTCTCTCTTTTCTTTATTTTCTATAATTATTTTTTATTTTATAACATTTTTTTTAATTACAATTTACTTCCATTTTTATTTTTTTATATTTTTATTCGCTCCAATTTATTTTTATACCCGCTCTATACTTTTAGTTTATTGTGGCCCTTATAAATTTTTTTTCATTGATTATTATTAGTACCATTAATTAAACCAAGAAATTACACCATACACTTTTTTTTTTTTTTTAATTACAATTTTATGCTCCATGTCCTTCTCTTAAATTTTGCAGCTCAGGCTTTTATTTCAGTACGGCTCTGATGCTTTCTATTTTGCAAGAACACCCTCTGCTTCTCAGGTTGTTGTTCTTCGCATATTCTTGTTATTAAAAAATTCCATTTGCTAATACAATAAATATAAGTACCAGTTGTTGTCATAATTCATCAAATTGTCCTCACTAATTTCGTCATCATTTTTTATTTTTTAGTCCGTGTAAATGATTCCTTATTGGTTTTCTATCCGAACCAATAATTGAACTTTTCTTTCTTATTATATAATCGTAGTATTGTTATTTCCACTAACAGTCTGTAACTATGGAGGTCTAATCCTTAACACTAGATTGATAAAATCAATTTAACAATAATAATAATAATTCTTTTTTTTCAATAATTAATTATCATTTTAGAAAAATTCATTAATTTGAAAATATATTTTCAATTGTAGACTGTATATCAATCGACTAAAAATTTAGTAATTGATAATGGATAATTAATTATTTAGTTGAATTCAGTTAATTAATGGAATCTTAATATTGTTGTAATATCTTTTTTATGGGTCATTAATATGCCAAACATATATGTAATGTATATTATATTTTCGTGTACATGTACCATTTATTGATATTTTATCTTTTTAATTTTTCAAATTTATAATTTGTATATATATTAGAAAAGTTATAAATACCAAACATATATTTGATATATACCAAATTTTAGTATGCGGATATTATTTACAGTTAGTTTATATATCTTATTAGTTTTTTCAAATTTACAGTCTGTATATAATGAAGTAGTTGCATATACGAAACATATACTTACTATATATTGATATTTTTATCTTTTTAATTTTTTTCAAATTTGAAGTATAAATATAAAGTAATTGCAGATACCAAATATATACTAAATATATACCAATTTATAGTACACGTATACCATTTACTGTTACTTTATCTTTTTAATTTTTCATATTTTCAATATGTATAAATATAAAATAGTTGTAGATACCAAACATATACTTAATATATGACAAATTTGAGTATATGTATATCATTTATAGTTAGTTTGTACATCTTTTTAATTTTTTCAAATTTGCAATGCATATGTTAAAGTAGTTGTAAATACTAAACATATACTTAAAGTATACCGAATTTTAGTATATATATACCATTTACTGTTAGTTTATATTTTTATTTTTTCAAACTTGCAATCTGTATATATTTAAAATAAGGTTGCAAATACCAAAAGTATACCAATTTATGGAATACGTATACCATTTACTTTTACTTGATTTTCTTTTTCATATTTGCAATATTTATAAATATAAAGTAGTTGTAGATACAAGACATATGCTTAGAGTATACAAATTTATGTATAGGTATAACAATTACTTTTACTTTCTTTTTAAAATTTTTCATATCTATAATCTATATAAATATAATGTAGCTGCAAATATCAAAAATATACCAAAAGTTCACTAATTTATGGTATATGTATACCATTTATTTTTACTTTATTTTCTTTTTCATATTTGCAATATATATAAAATATATAAGTAGTTGCAGGTACCAAACATATGCTTTAAATATACCAATTTATGTTATACATATATATTTAGGCTTTAGGATTCAAGATTTACAATTGATATAAAATTTGTAAATTCGCTCCCTCATGGACCTAATTAACAAAAAAAAAAAAAAATCCAAAAATCCCAATAAGCAAATATTATTCAATTAAATTTCTTTAGCCATTAGATTGGATTTTGACCTTCCCCAATCCATCTCTACCACCATTGACATTAATCCAGTATAAAAAAAAAGATTCCTTTATATATTGCTCAAATGTTTGTAATCCAAGTGTTGATCTAAAAAGCCAAGAAGTTGCCAAGTTGTGAATTCTTAAAGATAATGAAGCAAAAAAGCCATAGAAAAACATGATAATGGACACTAATTATCTAATTAATTATCACATGTCAAAGATTCAAATTTTGAAAATTACCATTTGGATGTATGTCAATTGGGCGAAACGCTAGTTACACATGTTACAAACTTTGCATGACACAATTTCTATGGTTTTTTTGAACAGTAACTTATGCTTTGGAGTCAACTACAAAAGCTTTCTAGAAAATAACATAAAAAGAAAAAAAAATACAAAGAAAAAAGTGTATTTTTGTAAAAAAAAAAAAAAATTGCAAATGCCAAATATGTACTTAATGTGTATTAAAATTTGGTATATGTATACTATTTACATTTAGTTATCCTTTTAGGTTTTCAAATTTGCAATGTGTATTTATTAAAATAGTTGTAGATAGTAAAAATATACTTAATATATATCAAATTTTGGTATACGTATATCATTTATTATTAATTTACATATCTTTTTTAATTTTTCAAATTTGCAATATGTATATATTAAAATACTTGTAGATACTAAATGTACACCAAATTTTAATATATATATATACTATTTACTATTAGATTACAATTACAAATAAAATTTAGGAGCAAAAGTACTAAAAAATTTAAATTTATCAGTCTAATGGATGATGGCTAAATTAATTTTTTTATATTAACATTTCAATTTATAATAATTAACTCATAAATGATTATTTTTCTTTTGAAATTAAAATAATGGAGATTAAATTTATTATCCATGAATATATATATATATATATATATATATATATATATATATATATATATATATATATATATATATATATATATATATATATATATATATATATATATATATATATATATATATAAGTAGGTGATGATGATATTAATAATTAATATAGATTAAAGCATGGCAATAATCAGAAACTTGAAGAAGTTGTAAGAGTTATACACTACAAAAATGATGTTACATGACATGGTAAAGCAAGTAGTGATGGGACCCAAATGAGTTCAAACATCATCAACTAAATGGAGAATCTCAACCTTTCACTTATTAGATCGAGTCTTACAAATGTCAAGATTTATTCAAAAGCTACTTCCCTAGGTCTTGCTTGACCAGCTAGTCAAACTAGTTGTCCCAACCTAAAGCCAATCTTGTACTTCACTACTTTTCATTTTCATTCCCAAAGAATCCTTCACACACTTCCTCTCTCTCTCTCTCTCTCTCTCTCTCTCTTTATATATATATATATATATATATATATATATATATATATATATATATATATATATATATATATATATATATATATCAAAACATAGGGATAGAAGCACTAGAGGGGAGTGCTTGATGGAGAAAAGAGAGATGAGAAGAATGGGAGGAGCGATCTTAATAAAACATGTGAGAGCGTATATTTTAAAAAAATTTATTATGAGGATAGCTTTGTTATTTTTTTCTTATTTTATGTATTTATGTAAAAAGCCCCTTTTTAATTTGTAACTAGGCCTGGGTTGGACCTTAACGAGTCAGATATTTTTATATTAAATTTAAGTTGGACTCAGCCTAATTGATCGAGTCTAAATCTTCAGCCAAATTCAAATCTATTTAAATATTTATTTTTAGATGAAATTACATGGTATACCCATTTGTAATATCTATTTACTTATACAACCTCTATTTTAAAATTTTATTTTGATGCTAATTCTTTTTTTTTCTTTTTTACGTTTTTTGTATCATAAAGTTTTTTTTTTTTTTTAAACTCTTGAATGTAGTTTAGCCATTTTTCTTATTTTTCATATTTGTTTGCTGTTGCTTCCTTTTTTTTTTTTTTTTTTTTTTTTTTTTTTTTTTTTCGTTTTGCTTTTAGTTTTTTTTATTTCATTCCCACTATTTGCCTAAGAATCTAAGTTATCTTTTTCAAGCAAGCAATTTTTTTGTTTGATTTTGTAACTTCCGTTTTGCATTTTTTGTTTATATTATGGTTGGTAATCGATTTTCTTATTCTCCTATGCAAAATCTTCATTGTAATTCCCAAATTATTAGAAATTTATCTATTTCTTATTTTTTCCTAGTAAGAATTTTGGAGTTGTTGATAAAGTAGATATGGGTAAGAAGAAATATTTGAGGTCCATGAAAAAGGGTGCTGAGATAATTAGAAAGAGGATTGAAAGTTCTAAATCTTCAGAGAAGAAGAATGTTGGTGATTTTGAGTCTAAGAAGAATGTTGGTGATTCTTCTTCAAAGGAAAATGTTGTTGATAATAAGTCTTATAGAAAGAGGAAATCAATGGGTGAAGATGATGACAAATGCTCCAGTCTTGTTTAGAGGTCGAACTAAGAAGAAATATGAGGTTTGTCTTATATTGTATTTTTTTTTATTTGTATGTATATTTGTAATATATTTTAGTTTGGAGTTTATCTTATGTTGTTTTGGATTTTATTTTTGGTTGATTTTTTTGGTAAGAGGTCAAAAGGTCTTATTTTGTTCTGTTATAGTTGTTATTTGTTTTAGTTTATGTGTATTTTAGCATAATTTGTGATTCATAATTAGGATTCAATGGTTTATTTTGTTTCTTTGTTAATTTTCAAAAATTTACTTGTTTGGTTTTAAATTTCATAGTTAAGTCTTTATTTATTTATTTTTTTTGCTGGTTGTGTGAGCATGCTTATTTTTTGGCTTTGTGGTATTGATTGTAATAGATGTATAAGAAGTGATATAGAAATATAGTGGTCAAGTGTTTTGTTTTATAATTGGTTGTGTTGATTTTGGGTTGTTTCAACTTTTATTAAACTGACAGAGGATTTTTGTTTTATAATTTGTTGTCTAATAGAAATGTTTGTGATAGTTTGATTGCCAATAGCTTGAAGTTGTAAGTAAAAAATAAAGGTTGCATAGTGATATGTTCATCACAGCAGCTTCTCCTTTTTTTTTTTTTTGTGGAAAGTCTCCATTCTTGTGCATTTATAGTTTTATTTATGGTTTATATGTCATTTATATGTGTTTTATATTTGTGTTTTATGTAGTTTATATGAGGTTGATTTTTGTTTTATTTTTAAGTTCATTTTGTTTTGTATTATGTTTTATGTTCTAGTTTATGTTTTTTGGTTGATTCTGGGTTGATTTTTGGCATACTTTTATTTGATTTTACTTATTTCTGGAATATTATTATTTTATTTGTTATTTATGTATACTTATTAATTTTTTTGTTGTTTTTATTTTATTGTTTTGTAGTTGTGGCAATATAAAGTTACATCTGGAGATTATTTTTTTGGGAAGATTGTCATTCATTTGGTATACGAGAAGATAAATATTATTGAAAGTGATAAGTGAAAAATGCATAAGTAATTTAAATTAAAATCCCTCTATTTTGATAAGTAATTTTTCCTTTCTTATTTGAAATTTATATTTAAAAAGGAAATTTAAGAGCTTTGATTTGAAGAAAGAAATAAGGGAAACACAAAATTTTGGTTTTGAATGCAGTTTGGAGAAAGAAAAAATTTCAGGCAGAAGACTTCCCTTTATAAGGCGTGCCCACGCCTTAACAATAGGTGACCTGGTATTTTTGGATGAGGAAAGAATGACTTTTCTGACCTTATTACTTTAGAGTTCAACTTTTACACCTTATTTTGAGGGTTGGCAGGTTTTCTAACTTGTTTTGGGTTCCTAATTTTGTAGTTTGAAAAGTAAAATTCTAAGGAAAACCTATTTCCTATTTGTAAAAGATTATTTAGGAACCTTATTCTTTAAGTATTATAAATAGTTAGGGATTTATTTATTTTGAGACAACTAGAGATAGGAAGGTACTACTGGCATTCAAGTTTTGAAGGGAGAAAGTGAGAATTTATTCTCAAATTTCTCATTAAAAAAATTCCATGAGTTTTCCCTTGTATTTCTTTAGCTTTTCTTCTTCAATTATGAACTAATTTCTATGTTGCTAATGCTATGGAAAGCTTAACTCTTATAATGGTTTGATTTTTATTTATATTATACTAAGTTTATTTCTATTTCCATATGTCTATGATTTATGTGCTTAATGCAATTAGGAGAATTGACCATCTCTTAGTTGATTTTATTTATTTGAAAAAATTGGAAAAGGATTTCATATAATAGATCAAATAAATCATAGTGTGAATTGAATGATATATAGGAATATATATATACATGATCCATCTGTTTTTATAAATTTTTCATATAACTTAATGCACTTTCTATCTTGAAAATTCTAGTAGAGGAATTTAGGGATTACTTGATAGAAGTAGATTTAATATATCTTGGAAGAGAATATTGAATGCTTTAGGAAAACTTTTAGCTTATGGAAATAGCCAATTAACTTAGTTGATTAAATAAATTGATAATAATTGCAATAGCTAGGTGGACGAATAGTCTTGGCATCTTTAAATCGATTATTACAAATTAATATAATTGATTGTTTTCTATTTTTATTTTTAATTTAATTTTAATTTTTAGATATCAAATTTCTACAATCAAATATTTGATTTTTCCAAATAATTACAGATTGACTATAGTTTTAGTAGTTATTTTATTAAATTCTTTTGGGAACGATATCTTTATACTCCTTCATAACTAGTGCACTTCTAGAGTTTATAATTTTAGCTATCAAGTTTTTGGCGCCATTACTAGGGATTTCCTCCTTAAATAATATTAGAACTTGTTGATCTTAGTTAATTTGGATTTCATTTTTTATTTAATTTGTTTAAATTTTTTTCTAGATAACTAGTGTATGACATGCACTAGTGATGGAGAACTAGTGGTGTACTACCCTGAAATTAAGAATCTTCCACGCTTTACAAAGACCTATTCGAAATCAAGAGCAAAAGGAAGTTGAAGTCGAAGTAGAGCAAAAGATAGCGAATGAAGCAAATCAAACTATGATGGACTATGCATGCCCAACAATTGATGGAGCCACTTCTACCATTCACAAGCCGGCAATTCAAGCTAACAATTTTGAGATCAAGCCTACAATTATTTAAATGATTTAAACAAGTGTTCAATTTAGTGGCTTGCCAAGTGATGATCCTAATGCTCACATCATGAACTTCTTGGAGATATGTGACACTTTCAAGCATAATAGAGCTAGCAATGATGCTATTAGACTTAGACTTTTCCCATTCTCATTACGTGATAAGGCTAAGGATTGGCTTAACTCACTACTACAGGGAGTATCACTACTTGAAATGATTTGACTTCAAAATTTTTAGCTAAATATTTTCCTCCCTCTAAAACTACAAAATTAATTAATGATATTAAAAGAATTACTTAAGAAGTGCCCTCACTATGGAATACCTGTGTGGCGCCAAATTCAAATTTTTTATAATGGTATTACTCTAACTAATCGCTTTACTATTGATGTAGCAATTATGAGGAAAACTCTGGAGGAAGCTTATGATCTAGTGGAAGAGTTGGCATCAAATAGCTACCATTGGAATAGTGATAGAGCTTATTAAAGAGGAGCTAGAATACATAATATAGATTTTTTTATGGCTTTATCGGCACAACTTGCTACTTTAAATAAAAAATTGGATAATCTTAGTATTTGCGGCAATAAATATTTCATGTGAACTTTGTAGTCAATTAGGACATATAAGCTCTAATTGTCAAGTAGGAAATCATTTTGCTTCTTATGAAAGTACTAATTTTGTTTCTTATGATCGCAGGTCAAATTTCAATCCCTATTCAAATACATACAACTCAAGATAGAGGAGCTATCCAAATTTTTCCTAGAGTAACAACCAGTAGAAGGCACTTATGAGATTTCCATAATAGTAGCCCCCATAAGAAAATAAGGGAAATTTAAAGGATTTAATTTCTAAGTTCATCAATCGTATTGAAACAAAGTTTCAAGATCATGAGAAGAGATTCTCAAATCATGAGGCATCTATTAAGAACTTAGAAGTTCAAATGGGGTAGATTGTGAACATGTTATCAGAAAGAAGAGAGGGAAGATTACCAAGCAATACAGAGAAGAACCTTAAGGAGCAAGTGAATGCCATCATTTTAGGAAATGGAAAGTATTACATCCCACATTTGGGATGGACGGTCCTAAGACATGGGTTGCCATGAGAGCACTGAAAACCCGTAGAACCTCTTACCCACTATCAAATCCATTATGCTATCAAGTAAATAAACTGCAATAATCACATCCACAATGCCCAAGATCATAACTTGAATCACATTAACCATCCCTTATTACCATTCTATGAGTATTCTTCTTAATGATTATCAATAATATTTATCAATTAATTCATACATATTTCTTATCCTTACATAAACAAATCATATTACATATTAATACAACTAAAGCATCAATTTATACATAGTAACTAACTATAACATACATGTACTTACATATAAATAACATAACAATCATCTTCAAAGAAACATCTACTCTAACATATATGCCATCTCCAAGCAAGACTCATGCTTCAACTTGGATTGATCACTCTTTAATCTCCTGTAGAAAAATTTGGAAAGGAGGGGTGAGTTTATGACTCGGTGAGTGAAAATTATGTTACAATAAATCACGTGGTCCGGTGTTTAACGGTTGGTAAATAAGGAAAACATTTGGCTGACTTATATATACATACTAGTCGATAGAGAAAATGGTTGGCAGTATTTATCAATAATCCTGTTGTAGGTTTAAAACAAATATCTTAAAAGTATTTAAAATTTTACATTAAATATCATATAATGTACATTATTCTTGAAATTAATTATCAAATATTAATAACTCATTATACTTTTGAAAGTCGAGTCTGTATAACAGATATTTTAATAAGTTTGAAAATTTTCATTTAAATATAAAATAAATTGCAATACACTTGAAATACAAATTCAAGTAACTAACCATAGTTTCAAATATACTTTTAAATAAATAGCAACACATTTTAAATAGGATTTCATATAACTGATAAGATATTTTAAATACTTTCTTTAAATAACTATTAACTTGAAATTTAATTCAAATACAATTGTAAATACAACTTATGAAATATGTTTCAAACTTCTTTTATCTAGTAATTATCTTTAAAATCTTTTACAATAGATGAGAGAGGATTTTATCCTTATTTTCTCATCAACACTACAATAACAACAACTCTTCTAGTAGAGCATTTGCCATAAATCTTGTACTATCTTGTAAAACATTATTCATAAAATACTATAAGATCATATCATTAGCAGAAATCTGGTCTACAATAGATGGATGTAGATTTGATCCATGCATCTCAACATAACTACAATAATGGTAAAGGATCTTCTTATAGAGCAATACCATACTTCTTATGCCAGGCTGGCTAGGCCAAGTGGCTAGGATAATTCCTCCTCCCAGCTATAGTCAATATAGTGCGCACTGCTCGGTGTTCTCCATATCGGATAAGGGGATCTTTGCTTGAAAATTCAAGATTTTAAATAAAAGTAATTTATAAACATATAACATAAAGTACTACAATAGTAGCTAAGTTCCCGTATGAGGAATTGCAATAAATTAAAAGCTTTTCTATAAGCAATTATAATCTTTCATATAAAACTTCAATACTTCATAAATAAGAAGTTTCAACACTTACATACATAGAGCTTAACTAAATTTTGTGAAACTTATAAAATAAATTCAATCAAATCATATTAAAATCAATAATATAACTTGTAATTAATATCAATGAACACATGTAACTTTTCAAGTAATACACATAAGATTTTTGGCAACACTTTTAAAACTTACAAAATCATAATGAACATATAATAAGTTTCAATAAACGTAAGTGATGAATTATCAAGACTTATCATTTAAACTTTTAATCGAATAAACGGTAATGATATTGAAACAAGTATTTTGGTATGATTTCATCAACCAAATGAAATAATTGGCTTTTGGACATATGGAAATTTCCATGAGGAAAGGTTTAATAGTGAATACGGTTTTGGATCTCAAATTCACGATAGATAATAGGATAGGAATTACTCACCTTTTCTCGCTATATCTTTTAGCTAAGTTCAACTCATCTCACTTTGCATGCAACTCATCTCTTCCTCGACTCATTTTTGCCTATACATAAAATTCCAAAATCACATATCAACTATGATTCAATCCTTTATTTGTTATTCTTATAATCTATTCATGGAATCTTTATCAATTAAATCCTTTCTAAATTATTCTTATATATATCCTATAATTTTAATGAAAATTCAGCAGCATCTCCCGTAAAATTAGACTAATCCCCCCTGAAAACTAACAAACATCTCAACTCAATAAGTATCACAATTCTGTGGTCTAGCCCGAACCTCCAATATAACAATTAATCCCATCTACCATCTCATCTTAATTTTTATTTCATTCATTAATCTCATTAATAAAATTACTAACATATTTATAAAATTATCTCATCTTAATGTTTGATTAAGATAACTTAAAAATTCATATAAAAATACAATTTTACCATATATAAGGAAATTCGTTAGTTATATAACTAATATCTCATATTATATAAATTTGTGGAAATACTATAAATTAATAATCATATATATTATAATCATATATTAATTTATATGTACATTTAAGAAAATACATAAATAACTTTCTTATTATTTAATCAAACTGGTAATAAATTGTATACAATCATTATTGACAAATTCATAAGATTCCTATAATATTGTTTCATTTGCTTAACAAAATTATTTTAATATTATCTATATAATAGTTAACTACATATGTACTTGCTAATAATTTAAAGGAAAATTCATATAATTTAATAATATTCAACTATATAATTTGTAACAACCTATATCTAGATTAGGAGTTTTGTGACAAATTGCTTGATTTTAGTGTTATTGTAACAAAGTGTGTGCTTTCATGAAATTTTATATTCTATGTGATTTATGAGCAAGTGGCATATTAGACTAGTTTTAGTATGCATAATATGAATTTTGAATATGAAATAAGTAATTTATGTGAAGTGCAAATGCATAAAATGATTTATTGCATACAAAGTGAATTTTCATGCACAAAGCGATTTTTAAGTATAAAATAATTTTTGTGAGTATTTTTAAAATATTTTAAATTAAATATTTTTGGGGAAATTTTAATGAAAATAAGAAGAAAAAAATTAATGATATTTTTATACATTTTAATCAGCCCATAAATTAGTTAAAAGTCCAACCCATCAAAAGCCCAAGACACCTAAGCACTCCTAACTTAGCTCATTAATGACACTATTGTAATTTTGCCCTCAAAACCTTAATTTTAACCTAAAATTTGGCCACCCTAGCTTGTGGCATCCTCCATTCTTTTTTCCATCAAATTTTTACAAAATTTTCTCTTAAAAATTCTCTTGACCGAAAAACATAAGGTGCCTCCAAACCTTGCAATTTTGTGATCTTCTCCATAAGTTTTTCTCTTCTTTCAAGTTAATTTTTGATTTTTATGAAACTAACGATGGATAATCCATATGAGAATGTTTATTTACTAATTTTCTTCATATTAAAACTGGCCTAGGTTGTGTTTTTGAAAGAGAAACTGATTTTCGACCGTGAACATACCTCTCTCTTCTCAAATCCATCAAAGGTGAATTCTAAAACCTAAAAGTTAAAATTTTCATGCATATGAACATAGGGGGCATTTTTGCTTTTTTATGTTCTGAATTGATTTTTGTTATATTTACATGAAAAATATTGGTTTAAATCATGCCTTTATATATTACTGTAATGATTGAAAAGGATGAAAACCCATAAAATCCATGGTTTTCCATGGTTATGTAGTTTTGGCCTACATTGGGATTTTGATCCCAAGGCTTATTGTAACACCCTGCCTAAAGATAACAATTATAGGATCTAATGTGCATTAAGTATGATATGATGTGACTTATTTTATATTCAAAATATGTTTTAGGATGTTTAATAATGAAAGGACTAAGTTAGGATAGTAATAGGAGATATTTTGACTGTAGGGGTATTTTAGTCATTTTGACCCTAAGACAGTGGATCATGAGTATTTTTAGTATTTTCTTAAAAGTCAAGAAAATACTAAAAATAGGTCCCAATTATTACATAAAATACAATGCTTTTCATTTGAATGAAAAAGAATAAGAAACGAAAAAGTTATCACGAAAATACCAAAAATAACCCTGACAGCTACCACTGATAAGGAGCATTTTAGTTATTTGACCAAAGTTATAAAATAAATACACCAAATGAAATTTAAGAATATTTGGAACCAAAATCTAGTTGAACATTTTTCCAAATTCTCAACAGAAATATGTGAAAATTGCATCGAAACCTAAAAATCAATATTTTTTATGCAATATTTATAAAAAAAAAAACCCTAGAATTAAAAACTATACAGCAGCCACCCCCCTTATTTTGGCTACTACACATGCCACACTATTCTCCAAAAGAAAAAAAAAAAAAAAAACAACAAACAAATCTTCTTCTTCTTCCTTTTCTCTCAAACAAATTCAAGATTTAACAACAAGAAATTAAGATTTTTGCAAGATAAAATTCATCTACATTAAATCTTCTTAATTTTTATGGGCTGATTATTATAGTAACTATTTTAAAAGAAAATTTTAAATAGTTGTTGTTTAATCTTGAAAGGTTTGGCTAAGGCTAGTAGAAGGGGATTGGATTACCTTTGTGAATTAAGGTGAGAAGAATTATTTTCTCAATTTAATTTTTATTTTATTTTTTCAGCAATTAAATATGTATATAAATCATGGCAATGTGGTGTTGGATTGGTTTACTTAGTAGAATGGGATGCGTATTTGTTGAATTAAGAAAAGAATTATGCCTAGGAATGAAAAAGGAAGTTAATTGTAAATAAAAATATGATTGCTAGTGAAGAACAAGATTAATTGAAAAAAAAAAATTCTATGCAATAAACCATTCGGCCACATGGAGAAATTAATTCCCAAGTTCTATAATTTATTTTTTAAGTAGAATTTGGTTGGGTTTAGAGATAAAATTTGGTTGGGTTTAGAGCCAATAGAACATAGAAATTGTTGAAAACAAAATCTGAGTTCGAATCGTTGAGAAATTCAAAATGGAATTTCAAAATGTTCTTGAAACCTTTATGAACAATTTGAAATTAGGGGCTTTCCAATTAAAGTTAATTAAGCTTAGTTTTAATTAAAATTATATAATTAAATAAAATAATTAAATAATTAAACAATAAATTAGAAATTGATAATAAGAACACAAGTAATCGAAAGATGGGCGAGTTGAAATCTTTTGAGGGGTGAACTTTAGACCTGAGAATTGAGTTTCTAATTAAATTAAATATAAACATCAAGTTAATGATATACTTATAAAATTAAACAAGTAAATTAAGAATTTATGGAGTCAATTAGTATAAAAAAGTCAAATATTAAGACTTCCATTAAAGGGTACCTTTAGTATAGAGTTGACCTTAAGAAGTCAAAGTCAAAAGTTTGACTATGACCTAAGATGAATTAAAACATATTATAAACATATTAAAATAATATTAAAATATTGATTATCAAGATTAAAGGTCAAAATAAGAAAAAATATTAAAGGCTGACCTTGTTTGACTAAAGATTCCTAGTGGGACCAGGAGTCATTATTCAAGTCAACCACTTAAGTTAAGTAAGGATATGCATAATCATGATAAACTATTGAATATATGAATTAAATAAGAACTATTTGATTTATGTTGTAGAAGTTAAAGAGGTTCAAACCCTGCGGTCCATTTAACCCGGTTAATTAGGAGCACAGGAGTTTGAGGTGAGTTGTAATGCACATTCTTATTTCTTTGCAAATATGAAACGATCTATTTGAGATTAAATGATTTCCTTTATGATTCCATGTCTGTTGATTAATTTTGATTTTATAAGCTATGTTTGCTCAAGAGTCCCACCTTAAGTAGGACTCTTTCTTAAGTTGATTATTTGAACCCAAAACTCATATTAAGCTATATTATGACTTGTAATGACATTGTGAACCTTAAACCAAGTATTTCAAGCTAAGTAGGACCCTTTCATAAGAGTTCTAATATAAGTTAAACTCTTGTTGTGTATATGTTATTGCTTATTTTTCCAAGCCTACAGAAACACCCCTCTCAATGTGGGGTGACCATTGGACTTGTACACAAGGTATGCTCATGGATATGGCAAAGTATCCAGACCTCGGCTGGTAGGGGTCCAATATTACTAGCCATAGGACCTAATCAGTCTTATGCTATAAGTTGAGTAGACAAGGCGATAGCCCCTACTCCTAAGTTAATATAAGTTATAAGTTGTTTCTGCTACCCTATTGTTTATTCCTCATTTTTATAACCAAGCTATGTTATTGAGCCTATGTTTATTTTCTCACATACCCTATGTGTGCATCTACTCTCACTGATTCTTCTACTCATCCTTTTTTATGTTTATATATTTCAGGATGGCAAGATTGATCAAGGTAACTAAACTCAAGCCTATTCCTCCACTTGAGTGGTTGCTTTGCCTAGAAGATAGTAGAGTCTTCTTCATCCATATGCATAATAAACTTCAGTTTAGTACTATAAGGATAATAAGCGAAGGACTTGAGAATTGATTGGAAATTAATGTTTTGTGACTAAGTTTGGGATTATTTGAACTTTTGTTTTGTTGGGTTATTTTCAAATGTTTTCCTTTAACTTTGGTTTATAAGAATTATTTTTTAAGATGTCAAAAGTTTATGGGTCTATTATGCAAATTTTATAAGTTGTTACTTAATTGAATAGGATATGGGTATTTCATAAGTAATTTTACATAAGTTAAGGATTTTATGGGTATGGGTAATTTTATGTCTTCCCATGTCCAAGGATCATCATAACTACCCAACTCGGGCTGTGACACCTATAATTTTTGCAAGATACATTTTAATGATTATTGATTTGTGTATATGAAAGGTACATGATTTAATTGCATGATGATTAAGGAGTAACTCTAGGAAACTCCTAGAGTGGTTCAGCTATGACTAGGGTTTCCAAAACCCTAGCTATCATGTTTGGCTAATATGTTTACATGGTTAAATAGTATATGAATTAAGTTTTATGATGTGTTAATTGTGAATTAATAATCTTAATTTGCTTATAAGATTGATTGTATGATTCGGTACAAAGGAGACAAGCATGGCTTTTTTTTTTTTTTTAAAGTTACTTATTAAGTTAATATATATAGAAAGTATTAAGTGTACCAAGTTGGAAGTTGAATTAAATTGATATTAAGATTATGATTTGTTGTGTGGTTTTGGAAAATTCTTGCTATGAATTATTATATGAATTCATGTGAGCCTTAGAAGGCAAAGTATGCAAGAGTTAAAAGTCAATATGTTATGTGCAAGTGATGGCGGCACTTCTAAGTGCAACTGCAAGTATATGTATATGTGAATGATATATGTGCATAGAGTATTTATGGGATAGTATAGCATGATGTTAAGTCAATACTAAGTATTGAATTGTAATGGTATGTTAGAGCTTGGGAATTGTTAGAAGTGCAAGGACTACGAGCATTAGGAGCTAAAGAACTACAAAGTGAGTAAACATTATGTTTATGTTACAAGTTATCATGATATGTGAACCATTGAGATTCGTGAAACCAAAGTTCCTTTTTATCATAAATTATGATTATATGAATTCTTTGTTAAACTTGGGTTACCAAAGGACAATTGGTCCAAAACTATTATTGTTTATTCAATGATAAGAAAGAACCTTCGTGATTGTTGCCTTATCTTATATTCTTTCTGGAACCATACTATTGTTTATTTTTTGTTTAATAAGCTAAACTTTTATTGCTACTATTTTTCATGTGATTGCTTTCTTCAATGCTATCATTGCAAGTGATTGCCATTAGCTTTTGCTATGGTACCTATGAACCCTTTTATACAGAGATCCTCGTGCCGATACGAAAAATCATCAGAACCTGTGCACATAGTCTTAACCCAATGGATAGGGGTAGTATGTCCACCTCAGCTAGAAGGGATAGTTCTAGCCGTAGAGCTTGATAAGGTTTACGCTCCTTTATAAGTAGGGAGTTGAATACAACAGCAGCCTTCACTTTATATGATATGAGTTATAAGTAAGGAGTTGAATACGACAGCAACCTTCACTCTATATGATATAAGTTATAAGTTGGGAGTTGAATATGGCAGCAACCTTTCTGCGAACCTTGCTAAATTGCAACTATGAACTATGAATCACAAATTATGAACTATAAACCCTTCGAAAGGGATATATGTTATTATACAAGTTGTAATGTTTACTCATTGAGATCATCTATCTCATCTTTTTCTTGTATGTTTTCCAGGTGAGCATTTTGAGGAGGTAAGGTGATAGTTCAAGCAATCTACTCCATTTGGGGGATTTCCTTGTCCGAGTTTATTGACATATTATGATATGCAAGAGTCACCCTTAGATGTTTCGGGAGTTCTTGTTTGGGGAGTTCTTTTTTTGGAATATTATTTATTTGATGATCTATTGGAGTCTTAATTAATCTTTTCTTATGGACTGTATTTAAAGTATTTTAAACTATTCTTCCGCTAGTTAAGTATTTCTTTTGTTTGGTTATTCAAGTTTATGCTTGCTATTTTGGTATGATCCTAGGCAGTGTTTAACCATTTATGAGAGGTTTCTACGAGCGTGTGTGACCTTATGTCTTCCATGTTCTAGGACCATAATATCTTAGAAGTTAGGATGACATAATTAAACGAAAATCATCAATTCTCTAATTTCATTTCAAATAATTTTTATACAATTTAGTAATGATTTTTATCTATCAAATTAGCACGAAAAACAACTAAATATAAACAAATTAACAATTTTCAAGTACTTAAACATTGGAATCAACTTAATGGAAATGTGTTTTAGGCTCGTGGGAATCAAATTCTCACAATCTAGCTTCAGAATCGGATAGTACGTGCGAAGAACAACTCGCTGGATCATCTCTGTCACTAGCGGCGTGTGGACCCACACGCTGGTGATCGTCTGGTGATGAGCCACTGCTGGAGGTAGCGGATAGAGGTGGGATTGATGCCTTCTTACTCACTTTGATGCCAGGAACTCAAATATATACTTCACTCTCTCTCACTCGTTGTCGTTTTGCCATAAAATAGCCAAAAAGCTCTATTCTTCCAATTCTCTAATCTAGCATTTTGGTGGGTGTTAGGAAGCAAGGCTAGTATCAAATTGAAGCCCATGACAAGACTATTCCACAGCCACTAGAATTGCCTTCATCCGCCACTGGAATCACTGGAAATAATAGTTTGAATCTTCGACGCTGATGAAGAATTACCTTGCGCGTGTGCCGTCATCTACTGCCCCTTCTCGTCGCTGCTGGTTCCCTTGTGGTGGCTGGAGGTCGAGGAGTGTTTGCACCACCATCGCCGATCGGAGCTCAACCAGAAACCCTCTCTGTCTCTCTCTCTCTTCGCCTCTGTCTCCCTTCCTCTCTTCTCGTTCTCTGTTGTCATGTTTTCTCTTTTTTTTTTCTTTTTCTGTTTATACACATATACATATATTTTATTTTTCTCATTTTGTATAAATAAATCCTTAAAATTTATATAATATATTCTATAATTATTTTTCTACTATAACTAATATTATTAGTATTATGCTCATCATCTTTAACATTATTATTATTATTATTATTATTATTATTATTATTATTATTATAAACCAAACAAAATTACATTTTTATTTCATAATAGTTTCAAAATTAAAAATAATCAAATTTATATGAAAATATTTTCTTAAATTATATTTTACTTTTATTTTTATCACAAGTATCTTTATTAATAATATTTTTATTTTTTTATACTCATTTTTAATAAAATTTATCATATTAAACCAAAATTTTTCCTTAGTACTTAATTTCCAAAAAATATTCTCATTTTCTAAATTTATTAAAAATAATCAAATTCTTATTAAAATGGAAATTCATAAATTATGAAAAATTAGGTTGTTGCGGAAAGATTATTGGTGAGACCACTCATGGTGAACAAAAAGTTAAGGTAGATAATCCACAAATGGAGATAAAAGGGAGTACACCTAAACTCAACTTAGATGTTGTTGAACTTCCTCTCCCTTATCCTAATAGAGTTTTGAAAGCTAATTTGGATAAAAACTTTGAAAATTTTTAAGGATATTCAAAAAAGTTCATATTAACATTTCTCTTCTTGATGCAGTCTCACAAATGCCAAGTTATGCAAAATTTTTGAAGGATGTGATTTCAAACAAGAGAAAATGGAAAGACTATGAGATGGTGAAATTAAATGAAAAATACTCAGCAATCTTGCAAAATAAGTTGCCTCCAATACTTAAGGATTCATAGAGTTTTTCTGTCCCTTGCACTATAGGAGATAACGAGTTTAAATTTTTTTTGTGTGATCTAGGTGCTAGTATAAATTTGATGCCTTATTCTATTTTGGAAAAACTTGGATTGCATGAATTGACAGCTATTATTATTACTTTGTAATTACCTGATAGAAGTATTAACTATCCAAGAGAAATAGTAGAGGATGTTTTAGTCAAGGTGGGCAAATTTATTATACCTGTTGATTTCATTGTGTTGGATATGGAGGAAGATTTTGATTCAAGGTAGACCTTTTCTTGCTATGAACCCTCAATTTTACACCCTCATCATCCAATCGCAGCTTTAGCACTTATTGAATTTAACGCATTGTGCGGAGCTATTACAGTGGTCTCGCTAACCAGTTAACGGGCGGGGGTTTGGGGGCAGCGCCCCGAAAGAAAATTATTTAGCCTTCAATTACATTGCCACCAGACATCCAAAATTTCCAAACTTCATATCAACAACCAATATTTAAAAAAAAAAAAAAGCTAGTCAGTATACCCATCGAGGCATCAGCATTGCCGACTTCGACCTGGGTGGCGCTGTCCGAGCCAGACTGCCCATCTGCAGTTACCAAAATACCCCCAATCTTATTTTTCAGGCTTTTTCTAGCTCTACCCTTTTGGTCTTTTCACTTTTCCATTTTCCAAACTACCCTCACCCACTTTTCCTATAAATACCTCCCTATTTCCTCCATTTCAACACACTTCTTGAATTTGAGTAGATTGCTATCCTCAAATTCCTCTCTTCCTCTCCCTTCAATCACTCTCTAATTAATTAATTAATCTTTTTAATTAATTAATTACCTCATCCTAACCAAGTTAATTAATCTTTTTAATTAACTAAAACTCTTTTTTTAATTAATCACTCAATTAATTAATTAATTAATTTTTTTAATTAATTAATTATTCACTCTTTTTTCAAAAATCATTCATTTTTTTCAAAATCAAATTAATCCTTTTTCTTAATCTATTTTTCATCCAAATTAATTAATTAATCTTTTTAATTAATTAATCCTTCTATCATTTTCATCATATTAATTAGTTAATTAATCTTTTTAATTAATTAATTAATCTTCCAATCAATCTAGTCACCCGGTCCCGATAAAATGGAACTTCAGTTCAGTAAAACCCTCCATCCACCAAAAGTCAAGGTATCATCCTTTTCCTCTCAAATCCAAATCAAATCAATTAATCTGATCAACCCTTAAACCCCTCCACTTAATCGTGGAACGAACTACGTAGGTTTTGATATCCATTCGATGGGGTACGTAGCACGTTTGGAATCTAAATCCAAACCTCAAATCTAAATCCCAATCAATCTCCTTTCCCCCCTTCTTTAATTAATGTATTTTATGAATGTCTCATTTTAATTTTCTCATTACACTCATATCATATTTATGCATATTACTCATAATTATCATTTTATAAATGTCATTCATGAAATCTAATTTTCAAGTCAAATTAAACTTAAGAGCCAAATTTAGATTATTTAAAACCAAAAACCTAGTCCTCGAACTCAACTTGGTTCGAAGGCTAGTGATTTTTATCCTTGGGCAAATTAATTAAAAAATTAATGAATTGGAGTCAATTTGGGTTTTTTCCTTAATATTTTCCCAACTAAATAAAATTAAGGTGGTGACTCCTAAAAATCATTTTCAAAATCAACCAAATCCAAACCTGAGGGTTTCATTGTGAGTCTAAATCCGAATGACCATCCTAGTTTCCTCTAGCTGACCGAGCCGATGCTCAATGAAGCCTCACAGTTGGTGACTGCACCGGGGACTGGTTGCCACCTTTTTTTCAATAAAAAGGAAAATAAGAGGATTACTATTTGGTTAAGAATTTTTTTTTAAATAATCTCCATTTGGCTCATTAAGTATAATTTGCTTTCATGCATCACTTTGCATAATAAAGCCTCATTGCCTAAACCTTAGCTTTAGGAAAACTTTTGGATGGCAAGTAGCATTGGCTCAGTAAATCTCTCAGTATGTTAGGAGATAGCGAAAGTATTCCATCTTGCGACGAATCCCAGATCATTTCGGTGGTGTAAAAAGCAATTAGTATTATTGGACCCATGCGAGGCTCCTTGCCTCACATGTGGTTAGGTATATCGATTCTCTAGTGGGACGGGGACCCTTAAATCAAACCACCCTTTACCTTTGTGTATATAGTCGCCTTAGCCTTTGACCTTAGGTTTCATGTACCATAATAATTGATACTCTTGCATGTTTATGAAACCCTTTTCAGCATGCATCACGACATGATCATACACGCATAACATGAGAAACTCAATAAGGTCAACCTTCAAACACCTTAAAGACCCAAATTGATGGTCCGTTACCCCAAAAACACCTCACACACTCACCCTGTCAATGTAAAAACCCGGTGACCAACCCCGTGGAAGGAATCCTTTTCCTAACACACCTTCACATTCATGCCATTTTTCCTTCACAAATCTGTTTTCTTACCCATTTTTTTCTGTCTGTTTTTTGTTTCAAGATACCAATGGCCAATACCTTCAACTTTGATCAAGATGCCATGAGCATTTTCTTTGCCATCCTCCTTAAGAAACAAGAGGAACTTTTCAAGCTGTACCCACCACCGTTCTTCAGACCCAAGCTGAAACTTTTACCAATGCTCTCAATGCCCGGTCTGCCACCTTTACTGATACCCTCAACTCTCAAGGCTAGTCCATCATCAATGAGGTCAAGGAAATGACCAATGCCACTGTCACTCCCCCTCCTACTTGTGTTGAGCCTGCATCTACCCAAGCCGGGACTAGCCATGCCCCTACTTTTACTCCTCCCATTATTGATCTCCCTGATAAAAGGAAAGCACCTGAGACTCTAACCTCTCTTACCATGGACTTAAACACAATCGCTCCCTCTCTCATTACGAATCATTTTCAAAGTGGAGATTTCTCTAGCTTTTCCGAAGTTAAGAAATTGATGGAGAAAGTTGAGGTCATAGAAAAAATGCTCAAGAACATCAAAAAGCACGAGGACATGATAGATGTCAACTCTTTAGCTCTCTTCCCAAATGCACTAGTTTCACTAAAATTTAAAATGCCAGTTATAGATAAGTTTAATAGTACCACAAGTCCCAAAACTCATCTCAAGATGTATGTGGATGCCATGAGACCTTTTGGTGTGAATGACAAGCTCCTTGCTTAGTTATTCCAATAAACCTTGACTGGAGCTGCTATTAAATGGTTACTAGATCTCGATAAAAATCACAAGAAGACTTGGGATGACATATGTAATGCATTTGTCAAACAATGCCATTACAACATCGAGGTGGATGTCACCCGTCAAGATTTGGAAACCATCAAACAAGGGCCAAGAGAATCCTTCATCTCGTTTCTTACAAGATGGAGAACAAAAGCAGCTTAAATGGTGAACTGCCCATCTAAAGTAGAGCAAATTGACATCATCGTAAAAAATCTCCTCCCCTAATATCAGGCTCATCTGCAAACTCAATATCTCCCTAGTTTCAAAGCTCTCATTACCACTGCCACCAAGATTGAGGATTTGATTCAATAAGGATGAATCAAGGATGAATCCTCTAGGTATCACTAGAACACCACCAACACCACCTAAAGAGAGGGAGAGGTAAATGTTGTGTCCTGTCACTAGCTGATGAAATTAGAAACAAGGAGGACTTTCTCTGAGCTGGGCATGCCCCTTAGCGTCATTTATAAGAAAGCCTTAGAGGCTAATTTGGTTAAGCCTTTGGACCCACGACCTCCTCCAAACCCTTTGCCAAGGGTTATAATGCTAATGAGTACTACAACTTTCATCAAGGGCCAGGGCACAAAACTAATGCATGCCAGGTTTTGAAGCATAAAATCCAAGATCTCATTGATAGTGGAGACATCATTGCTCCCAAACGCAAAATCTAGCACTATCACCTATCCTTTTCTGAACCACTGAGCTCACCCAACCATCTCAAACTTCATCCCATAATCGGTATTTTGAGAAGAGTGCCAGCGCTGCTGTGCCCCTATCTAAGTCCTCTGAGTCTACGTCAGAGTCTTTTGAGTTTGTTTTGTATTAAATTTTTTCTTTTTGAGTTTGTCAGGTATTGTCCTTTTGAGTTTGTATTTTGCCTTCTAGGCTTATCCTTTAATGTACTCATGATGGGATCTTTTTTTAGTAATAAAAGTTTAAACTTTTTAATTTGCATTAATTTTTTCTAATTCATCTTTAAATGGGATATCTTAAAATAAAAAAAAAGAACAAAAAATGAAAAATACAAAAAAAAATGGAAAAAAGCAAAAGGATCAACTAATTATGGCACAAAAAAATAAAAAAATAATAAAAAAAATCTCATACATTGCATCTGCATGACAGTAGTAAAAAAGATCATGAGTTATTATATACAAAGACAAGGACATGATACGCATACTCCAAGCATCACAGTTTACAAGATCTTGACCTATAAGAAGCCAATCAAGAAGAAGTTGTGGATAATGAAGACAAAGTAGAAAGATCCTATCTGATAGAGGCATTATCTTCACGGAAATGAATAGAAGTGAATTCTCCCATCTTGGCAACCCGGATCAACTAAAAAGATACATCATCCGAAGGTGACATCTGCATTTCATTTTTGTTTCTCATGCATATGTAATTAGAACTATGTGGACCTGATTCTCCTAAAAAAATGAGAAAAATTAATGACAGAGAAGTGATATAAGGGATACGTAGGCAACCCAATTCGGGTGCGGTCCAAATCATAATACAAAATATTTTGTTTACATCGCATTCTCATTTTCTTTGTGCCTAGTACATCATTCACTTGATTCTTTTGACTAAAAAAAAAAAAAAGAGAATCCTCGCTAAGCTGAAAACTTGAAAGGGCAGCTTAGGCAGAAATTAGACAAAAATAAAAGATGTCTCATTTAGTGATGATCAAATCTTGCAAAATGCAAACCCATCATGAAAGATAGCCCTTTCAATGTTGTCTATAGCTTATCATGTTTCGTGTAGTCCTATCAACCTATAGTTATTTCAAAAAAAAAAAAAAAGCCATATATGAAGTCATGGTCTAGCTAGTCTTCCTCTACCTCTTGAGATGCAAATCTCTCATGTCTTCATTGGAGTCAAAGTCTATCCCAATCTTCTTTTTTTGAGTCACTACTACAATCTGTGATGTTGCACTTTTAGTAGATCCCCGAATCTCCTTCAAAGATTGAGTTACCCCTCTATCTATGCTGTAGTCCTCTTGCTACCAATGGCTCCTCATATAGCCTCTCCTTTCTCAACTACTTCATCCTCTATTCCTCTCAGCATGGCAGCTTGGTACTCTTTCTCAATTGGCCAAACCACCTTTATCAACTACCTGGTATACCTCTCTGTGGTGCCAAGTGAAATCCCAAAATAAACAGCATGATAACCCCTCAGTCAGTTATCACCTGATAGCTCTAGCAATGAGAGCTATGATCTGTATAGACTTTAAGAAAGAAAAACTGGGGGCATACCCTGAGTCTGCCTCACCTGCCTTAAGACAATCATCCCTAGTGGAAAGCATTCAAGCTAAGCCCAACAGGCAAACTACTCGACACCCATAGTCTCCAATCATGAAAGATTTAATCCTTTACTATTGGTAGTGCTAAAAATATCCTCCGAGGGAAAGCTGCAAACAACCATCTTATCCGACCTCTGATTGAGTCTCAGCAAGGCATGTGCAAACTGAAAAGCAGGGGCCATCACCTGAAAATGATCCATCAGCCACGCCTTCGAGATAACCCAAAACCTGAAATAGACATCCATAAAGCACCCAAAGCAAAAAGGGTAAGAATAGATAAATTTTTCTCACCAGAGAATAACTGGCAAGACAGTTCATCTCTCTAAATCCTTAACAAAGCAATTAAGGCTCATCAGTGTCTTTGCTAGTATAGCTCTAACCATAAAATGCCTATGTTCCATTTGCCACTGTGGCATCACCCTAATTAACAAACTCATAACTGACACTCAAATAAAAATTCAAAGCCCTCATGTTGAGCCTCTGCCCCCTCATACCCCTTAGTCACTGGAATCATGAAACTTCTCAATTATAGTGGTCAAATTCACTTAACCATTACCAACCATCATCTGGCTTGTAACATCCTGAGGTAAGTTAAAAACTCTAAAAAATTCAAAAAAGGCCAAACTTTGAACTCTGGCACCACCAAAGTTGCTTGAGTCATAGCTAAGCCATATTCTTTATCTCCTTGAAATAGGCACAACTCTTCCTCAGTATCACCAAAACAGAAACCATAGGCCACCAGATTCTAAAATTTGAAGCAACCCCTTGAATTCCTTGTAATACCACTATGGCAACCATCTCATACCAACCCAAGTTGAATTCCTCAGCCTTGTCGAGTTCCTTAGTCCATAAATGCACGTCTCCATAGGACAAAAAGATCATATAAAAAAATTGCATTCACAAAGCAAATGTGTGAATCCACCCTCATACATCCATGCAACCATTCATTACAGGCACCACCACAAATCATGCATGGCATAAAAGTCAGGCAAAAGGTCTATGAATTCTGAAACATGCATGCATCATCTGTGCACCAGCATCTATGCAATCATTTGCAATCATGCAGAAGCTGAGCCAATCCTAGAGCTGACTAGTGCTTTCTCAAAACTGACTGACACCTCCTAAAAGCTGACCTATGCTTCTTTTAAACTAAATGGTACCTTTCCAGATCTAATCAATAAAGTGTGACCTCCAAGGTCCCTTTACTCCCAGCAAAGTTCCGTTGAGCTTTCTGAAAGGCTCAACCCCTCACATTCAAAAGCCTAAGTTTCTTTGGCACAATCAAAATCTTGTCAGAATCTCTAGAGCTGACTCGCCATAGGTTGAGGCTCTCCTTTCACTAAAATATATTGTCCAAAATTCTCTTTCACCCATAAATGTCTAGAAACAGTCACCTAGATATCCATGTGGTTCTTTTTTTCATCTCTTTTATCCAAATCTATCAATTTCACCTATAAATATCTAGAAATGATCACCTAGACATCTATATGGTTCCACTTTCCACCTTTTTTTTTTTTATCCAAATCATCTTTACCTCTAACACTAAGGCCAAACAGATAACCTTGATTAAGATTTACCCAGATCTTCTTTATGGCTGTACAGATAGCCTTGATTGAGATTTACCCAAATCTTCTTTACCTCCAACATTAAGGCTGGACAGATAGCTTTGATTGAGATTCACTTCAAACCATCTTTATCTCCAACATTAAGGCCAAACAGATAGTCTTGATTGAGATTTACCTAATCTTCTTTACATTAAGGCCGAATAGATAGCCTTGATTAAGATTTAACTAAATCATCTTTACCTCTAATATCAAGGCTAGACAGATAGCCTTGATTGAGATTTACCCCAAACCTTCTTTACCTCTGATATTAAGGCTAAACAGATAGCCTTGATTGAGATTTACATAAATCTTCTTTGCCTCCAACATTAAGGCCGGACAGATAGCCTTTATTGAAATTTACCAAGCCTTCTTTATCTCTAACATTAAGGCCGAACAGATAGCCTTGATTGAATTCATCTAACCTTCTCTATCTCCAACATTAAGGCCGGACGGATAGCCTTGATTGAAATTCACCAAACCTTCTCTATCTCTAACATTAAGGCTAGACAGATAGTCTTGATTGAGATTCGCCTCAAACATTCTTCATCTCCAGCATTAAGGCCGAATAGATAGCCTTAATTGAAATTCACCAAACCTTTTTTTATCTCTAACATTAAGGCCAGACAGATAGCCTTGATTGAAATTCACCTAACCTTCTTTGTTTTATAATATTAAGGCTAAACAGATAGCCTCCTTTCCCCCTTTTTTTAATTAATGTATTTTATGAATGTCTCATTTTAATTTTCTTATTACACTCATATCATATTCATGCATATTACTTACAATTATCATTTTATAAATGTCATTCATGAAATCTAATTTTCAAGTCAAATTAAACTTAAGAGCCAAATTTAGATTATTTAAAACCAAAAACCTAGTCTCCGAACTCAACCTAGTTCGAAGGCTAGTGATTTTTATCCTTGGGCAAATTAATTAAAAAATTAATGAATTGGAGTCAATTTGGGTTTTTTCCTTAATATTTTTCCAACTAAATAAAATTAAGGTGGCGACTCCTAAAAATCATTTTCAAAATCAACTAAATCTGAACTCGAGAGTTCCATCGTGAGTCTAAACCCGAATGACTATCCCGGTTCTCTCTAGCGGACCAGGCCGGTGCTCGGGCGAGGCCTCACACTTGGTACTAGTAATGCCTTGATTGATGTACAAAAAGGTTTAATCACTCCTAGAATCAATGGTGAAGAAGTAGTTTTTAATGTGTTTAAAAATATAAAATATCCTAACACAAATGAACATGAAGTATTTGCAATTGATTGCATTGACATGTGTGCATCTAAAACAAATACATTATAAGATCATTGGATAATTGCATTCTCAATTCTTTTGAAAATGTGCAAGACATGGATGAAGAGCATAAGGAATTCTTAATTAATAATTTAAGATCTCCTTGATAAAAAAAAAAAAAAAAGTCAAGCTAATGACTTTAAAAGATCGCTTATGGGAGGCAACCCATGAATTTTCATTTTGATTTCTATTCCAAAAAAGGAAAAAAAAAATTTGCTTAGTTCAAACTTATTTTGATAGTCCACAGGCACAACTTATTTTTGGGTTCTTTTACTGAAAATTGAAAATTTAAGCAGAAGACTTCCCTTTACAGGGCGTGCCTACCTTTTATTGTGGAATATCAAACCTGATAGTAATAAAAAATAAGGCTTGCCCGCATATTGCACAAGCAAGTCTTCTATTCAGAATTTGGAATTCAAGCAAAAAGAAAAGAATTTTTTTTTATTTTCTGCTTTTATTTTAATATTTTCTTTATTTCTTTTTTAGAAAGTTTTTATATTTAATAACATTAATTTTCTTTCTCATTATTTTATTTCCTTTTTTTTTTTATAGTTATAATTTAGAATCCTAATTTATTTTATTTCATTTACTTTTAACTAAATTTCTTCTTTTTTGTTAATTTCTTTTTCTTTACAGATTTGAAATGGCTACTAAAAAGAACCAAGAACCCTAACTCTTCAAGAAACCTAGCTATTGCCTTTTTTTCTTCTTTCTATTCCTCCATCTTCTTTCTTTATCTCTCAAAATAAGAATCCTAAAGCGCAAAAGAGAGTTGAATAGCGAGGATGAGCAAGACTTGGAAGAAGGAACCGATATCCCCTCAACATCTAATGTACTAGCTAGTTTTGGGGAGCAATTGTAGTGCCTTAAACACAAAATTTCGAAGGTGGAAAAGAATTTGGCAATCTAGGGATTTAAGCCACCTTATCCCATAGCCCTTAGATATCTAGGGCAATACAACTCACTATTCAGGGAAGTCCTCTAAATTTTTTTCTTTTTTCAATTTAATTTTATCAATTATTGGTAAATATTTTACTTGGTGAGTTTGCTATTTTAAGATACATTGAGGACAATGTATGTGATAAGTGTTTAGGGGGGGGGGGGGGGGGGGTGGGTGTTGGTCATGATATTTTTGGTGGTTGACTCTTAGCTTTCTTCAATCTTTACTTTTTAAATTTCTTATTGAAATTTCTTTTCCTTGGATGCTTGTTGTTGGATAATTTTGAATTGTCATGACTCATGAGCTTAGGTTGATGATACGAGATAGGATTCATGCATAATTAGGCTAAATTGAGTATCTCATTGCATTTAACAATTGATTTTAAAGGAAAAATTATGCAAGATCTAACACAAATTGAACCTAGATGTGAACTTTTGGGCCTATGAGCATCTCATCTATCTTACTCTTATTATTTTTTGTTGAGTGAATTTTTAAACATAGTTTGTTGTTCTAGAACTTGCTTTGTTATGCATGTTGAGACCACACTTAATGAGTTCATGAATTGGAGTGAAAAGGGGTATTTAGGAATAACCACTCTTGAATTTGAAAAAAGCCTACCCTTATTAAATTTTCCCTTAGAAAACCAAGTTGAGCCTCTTACTTTTCCTTATTTAAACACATTAATTTTACCCTCAGCCATTTCATTATATCTCTACCCTTAAGAATGAAAGCATTGATTGAGATAAGTGGCATGAAAATTATAACATTCTTAGTGAGTTTTGAAAAATTTTGGAAATTAACTAGAGCAATAAACCAATGATATTGTCTATATAAAAAAAAAAAATCAAAGTGTATAAATCTAAAAAATGTGTGCTTACCTTGATTGCTCTAGTTATTATGATATTTGATTGCAAGAATGTTTGATATTCTCAAAGTGAAAATTCATATGCCTTAGTTTAGTATGATTGCTTTGATGTTTTTTTATACCCAAAAATCCTTTTTATTAAACTTGAACCCTAACCGCATTATACCTTATTTAACCCCTTGTTTTCTAGTTCATTGAACTCATAGCATAGTGGTAAATATGTGATATATGAGCAAGCTTATAGTAATAACATTCTTTGTTTTGACATGAGAGTTTATGAATCTCTAAACACTTTGAGTGCAAAGGGTGACATTAATGAGAGGGTGTTAGGATCTTGTGGGATTTTGAGTTTAAAAAGAGATTATTATTGTAATAAGTGCTTATTTTTAGTTCTAAAAATTTTATCTATGAAATGTCTTGATTGTTTAAGTGATTTGGTTCATTAGAATTGATGTTTTAAGGTTATTCAATGATGAGTTGACAAGGAGGAAGAAGTGGATATTGGGGAATTTTTAAAGTTTGGATTGAGGTATGCTTGAGTACAAGCACCATCTTAAGTGTGGGAGAATTTGATAAGTGAAAAATGCATAAGTATTTTAAATTAAAATCCCTTTATTTTGATAAGTAAATTTTCCTTTCTTATTTGAAATTAATATTTAAAAAGGAAATTTAATTTTTCAAGTGATGGAGCTTTGATTTGAAGAAATAAATAAGGGAAACATAAAAATTCTAGTTTAGGCTGCAGTTGGAAGGAAGAAAAAATTTCAAGTAGAAGACTTCCCTCTATAAGGCATGCCCAAGCTTTAACAACAGGTGACTTGGCGATTTTTGGATGAGGAATGGATGATTTTTCTGACCTTATCACCTTAGAATTTGACTTTTACTCCTTATTTTGAGGGTTGGCAATTTTCCTAACTTGTTTTGGGTTCCTAATTTTGTGTTTGGAAAGTAGAATCCTAAGGGAAACCTATTTCCTATATTGTAAAAGATTATTTATGAACCTTATTCTTTAAGTATTATAAATAGTTAGGGGTTTATTTATTTTAAGACAGCTAGAGATAGGAAGGTACTACTAGAATTCACATTTTGAAGGGAGAAAGTGAGACATTATTCTCAAATTTCTCATAATAAAAATTCCATGAGTTTTCCCTTATATTTCTTTACTTTTTCGTGTTCAATTATGAACTAATTTCTTTGTTGCTAAGGTAAGTAATTTTGCCTTTCTTATTTGAAATTTATATTTAAATAGAAAATTTAATTTTTTAGGTGATGGAGCTTTGATTTGAAGAAAGAAATAAGAGAAACACAAAAATTCTAGTTTTGGGTGCAGTTTAAAGGAAGAAAAAATTTCAGGCAGAAGACTTCCCTTTATAAGGCATGCCCATGCCTTAATAGCAGGTGATCTAGCGATTTTTGGATGAGGAAAGGATGACTTTTTTGACCTTATCACCTTAGAATTCGACTTTTACTCCTTATTTTGAGGGTTGAAAAGTTCTCTAACTTGTTTTGGGTTCTTAATTTTGTAGTTTGGAAAGTAGAATCCTAAGGGAATCCTATTTCCTATCTTGTAAAAGATTATTTAGGAACCTTATTCTTTAAGTATTATAAATAGTTAGGGATATATTTATTTTGAGATAGATAGAGATAAGAAGGTACTGCTGGAATTTATGTTTTGAAGGGAGAAAGCGAGACTTTATTCTCAAATTTCTCATAACAAAAATTCTATGAATTTTCCCTTGTGTTTCTTTAGTTTTTCTTCTTCAAATATGAATTAATTTCTTTATTGCTAAGGCTATAGAAAGCCATAAATTTTTCATAAAACTTAATGAACTTTCTATCTCGAGAATCCTAATAGAGGAATATAGGGATTACTTGATAGAAGTAGATTTATTATATCTTGGAAGAGAATATTGAATGTTTTAGGTAAAATTTCAGCTTATGGAATAGCCAATTAACTTGGTTGATTAAATAAATTGATAATCATTAGAATAGCTAGGTGGACCAATAGTCTTAGCATCTTTAAATTGATTGTTACAAATTAATATAATTGATTGTTTTCTATTTTTATTTTTAATTTAATTTTAATCTTCAGATATTAAATTTCTACAATAAAAAATTTGATTTTTCCAAATAATTATAGGTTGAGTTAGTTTTAGTAGTTATTTTATTAAATCCTCATAGGAATGATATCTTTATACTACTTGATAACTAGTGCACTTGCTATAGTTTACAATTTTAGCTATCAAAAAGAACTTTTTCTCATGAGCAGTTGGAATTATTTAGGAAAACTTATTTTGTTTATTTTCTTGACATCCTAGTTTTCATTGTTCAAGCACTACACATTCATTGTTTGTTTTGAAAGAGGTTAATCAACCTAGAGATAATGAGTTGTGGGTTATTGTGAATGGTCTTAGGTTGAGATTTGGGATAGAAGAATTTGCTGTGGTGAATGGTTTAAATTACCAGGGTGTTTATAATAAGTTGGATTATGCTCATGAGAAAAATGAGTTATTGTAGAAGTATTTTTAGGGTGTTGAGAAGGTAAGTAAGCAGTTTTTAGAAGAATGCTTTTTGTCAAAGAAGTGGACTAGTAGTGATGCGAATATTGTGAAGCTGGCAGTTTTATATTTTGTTCATCTATTTTTGCTGAGTTCAACAAATACAAAGATTATTAATAGGGAAGATTTTGATTTGGTGGATAGTGGTGATTATAATGATTATGCATGGGAAAAAGATTTTTTAATGTTACAGTTGATTCCCTCAAGAGGTAGATGGGTGGAAAGCAGAAAAAATTGAAGGGTGGCAATGTTGGAGGGAAATATCATAGTTTATACTATAGGTTAATTGGTTTCCCTCTTGCTTTCCAAACTTGGTTTTATGAATGTTGTCCTTATATTGTTGGAAGTTGTGTTTTTTTAAGTGAGTCTAGGATTCCTCGTATTTTGAATTGGAGTTTTAATAAGTCTCCTGATTTCAGAGCTCTTGGGTGGATCTTATTTGGAGTTTCTAATTCAAAGGTAATTGTTTGTTTGTTTTTTTTTTTAATTTTTAATTTGGTATTTTGTTTTTACTATGTGTTCATTATTAGTTTTTTACTTTTGTAGTTGAAGTTGAAGAATATAAGTCTTAGTGCTAAAGAGAAATAGAATTTCAAATTAGATGGTTTTTTGAGAAGGGTAAACAGATGTCTGTGGATGAAGAGAAGGATGATTGTGATGATGATTTTTGAAGATTATTTTTATCAATTTTCAAAATCTAATGAAGCCTCTGGTTCAAAGCAACAAAACGGGAGTATGTTTAAAGATAGTTCTTCTTTTGAAGAAATGCAAAAGAAGTTGAATATTGTTATATCTTAGCAGAAGAAGTTATATGTTAAGTAGAAGAAGATAGCTGAGGATTTTTATCTTTGAAGAGTTGGTTAGAAAGTCAATTTTCTTTTATTTTTAATGAATTTTCTGAAATCAAGTCTAGAATTGTTGGTGGTTATCATGGACTTGGTTCTAATTTTATTGGTGATGATGTTTTTTTTGGTACTTTTTTAATTTGTTTTTAATATAATTGATGTATACCTAATATATACTTGATCTATACCTAGTATACACTTGATTTATACCTAATATATACTTGATGTATATTGAATATATACTTGTTGCACACCTAATATATACTTGATGTATACCTAATATGTTGTTGATGTTTTTTATTTGTTTTGTTAGTCTAGTGAAACTAAAGGTGACAAAAACGATGATGGTAATGGAATTGAAAAGAAAGGAACTGAGAATGATAAGAAAGAAGATGATGATAAGCTTTTTTTTATTTGTTTATTTGTTATTTTTTTTATAGTTTATATATGTAGGTGGTTGTTTTCTATACTCATTTTTTTTATGTTGTGTTATTTATTAGATTTATTTTAATTTTATGTGTATTATTAAGTTGATGAGGAGGAAAAAGTTTTGAGTAAGAAGGATGGAAAAGATGATGACGGTTCTACTAATGCTGGTAATGATGGTGATGATGCTGTGCACAAGGATTTTCAGGAGGATGATGGTGAAGAGAGGAAAATGAATGAGCATGAAAATATAGATAATAAGGTACATCCATTTTTTTATTTTTTAAAATTTTAAATTGTCTTGTACTTATTTCTTTTTATATTTTAAATTAAGGGTGGTGTTGATGTGATGGAGGTTGATACGTTTGGAAAAGATGAGGTTGTGGATCATTGTAGTACAGGTTTTTTGGATGATATAGATCTAGCTACCTTGGATGCTATTATTGATTCTACTATGAAATGAGTTGATGAAATTAAGTCTATTCAGGTTTGGTTTTATGTGTTTTGCTTTTGGGGTTTATGTTATTTTGATGTACGGTATATTGTTAGTGTATTATTGGTTTATTCTGAGTTGTTTTTCTTTGTTGTTTTATTTGTTTATTTTGTAGGATTCACCATATCAATGCACTGATATTGTTCCTTATGTTGGTGTTGTTGGTAGTCCTTCCTTTGAATTGTCTCCTAAAGTTGAAAAAAGGGTTATGAAACCTAGTTTATTTTGCAAATCCCCTTTGTTAATGAGTTTGGCATATTTGAAAGTAGTGGAGCATTTGTCTAGAAAAGTAAAGAATGTTGTGAAGCTTAGAGTGTTTCCATCGAATGAGAGTTTTGGATCGATGCTTGATATCAATAAGCATAGTTCATTTGATGATTTTATTAAGAAGGGATTGTTGAAGAGAATTAAGGAATATTATTTTTGAGGATTTATTTACATTTTTAATTTTTTGTCTTTATTTTATAATTATATATTTTTATATTTTTCAGGAAGAAGTTGTATTCAATTTTGGATTTGTTTTCAATTTTGGATATTCTCATTTCTCCTCCTTTGAAGCTTGGTGTAGCTAATGTTGAACATAAGACATGGTTTTACGGTTTGCAAAGTCCTGGTCATGTTATTTCTTCTGAAGTAATTTTTTTTTTGATAGTTGTTTATATTTTAATTTTTCAGTTTATTATTTTTTAGTTATTTTTAGAGTTACAAATATATGTTATATACTTCATGTCAACTCATTGTATACCCTTATCTATATTAATTTTCCTTTTTTTTTTTTAATGTTTTTGTAGCAAATTGATATTATTTTTTATTATTTAAGGAAAAAGTGAAAATACTCAAGCAGCACAACTATAAGATTTACTAAGACTGGCGTTTTGTTTGATGATCAAATCAAGCACTTATATTCTATTTTTTTGAAGAAGAAAGATGCATCAATTGTTAGTTTGAATAGCTTTTTGGTGTAATATATTCTTGGATATTATTAGGTTTGCAATACAACACGGGTTTATGCATAACATATTTTTTTCCTATTCATGTTTCAAGATAAGAGTATTGGATTCTTTGTCATTTGAGTTTCAAGGAAAGAACTCTTTATGTTAATAACTCATTAAGCACTGTAAAGAATGATTCTCTCACAAGATCTAAAGTCCAAGATTACAATGTTCTTTTATCAATTTTTTTTGTATATCCTTGATTTTTATGATGTTCAAAAGGTGTATAATTTTACTGAAATATAATTACACATATAATGGAACATTTTATCTCTTTTGAGTTTCACTGAGTTCTACCCTTAAGGCCCTCAAACCGAGGAATCAATTTTGGACTATAGTCTAGGTTTTCATATAGAATCAAAGTTGATTCAACTTCAATATCTCTCAAAATACACCAAATATGACCAAGCCCTTTCACTAACTTATAGTTTGCCTTTCTACCTCCAACTTTCTAGTTTTTGTCCAAGCAAATTCTAACCACAAGATGCTCAAATTGAGCCTAAAATTTCCAGGAATTAGTCTGTCTTCCCAAAATAGCTTTTACTTCTCATTTCTATCAAGTTCCCCCAATTAGGATCCCTTTGAACACCCCTAAGTTTACTCTCCATCGAGGTTTCACTCACCCTAAGCCTTATTAAAACCTTTTGCATGCGAGCCATACATGTTACAACCCTTAAATAACTCTCCCAAGCCAACCAAACTCAACCACTCACCAAACCCTAAGCCATCTCCTTCCTTCCACACTTCCAGCACTATTCCTTCATCTTTCTGCACTCAAACTCCATCAATTTAGCTCCTTTCCTTCATTTAAACTTCAAACAATCAACTTCTTTCACATCCTTCATCAAATCAAAACCAATACAAGAGAAAGAAGAAACAAACCACAACCAAACACAAAATATGTATACATAAAATCATCACATATACTTAGTTACAAAATAAATCTTACCTCTTCTTTCCTTTTTTCTTTCTTTTCCTTTCTACTCGTGTGCTTCTATTCTTGTTTCTCTCCTTGTTTCTCATTTCTTCAGTTCTAAAATCTTAGAGTTAAGAAGATAACTAAAAAAAAAGAAAGTAAGTAATTCATACTTATCCCATATGTGCATATAATTTTCTTTTTCTTTTTATCTTATTTTTTTTAAACTTTATATCCCAGCTAGCCCTTTTTCTAAAATCTCAGCAGCTATTTTTTTTAATTTATTTTACTTTCCTTTTAATTATCATAAAGTACAACCTAATGATTGGTTAGTTGCCATAAATCACTATATTGCTATTTCTTGGCTTTATCACACTAAATTACTTAAATATGGTCTATTAATATTTTTAATTTAATTCTTGTGGTTCGAATGTCGTAAATAATTATTCTAAGACTAAATTGTCCTAAGTCAAAATCTGAGAAAATTCTAATTTCGTCGATTTCATCCTATTGCGCACTACTCTCAGTTAAATAATTTTCTATACTTATTCCAAATTAATTTATGAGTTTTACTACTTCTAATGTCCTTATATTTTTCTAAAACCTCCAAATAAAATTTAGAAATCTTTTCCGGGATCAAAATTCACCAAGTCATACTCAATGCCTCGATTTTTGAACTCATATATTTTCTAGGTTTTTGTTCCTTAACTTCCTATTTCCTTTCTTACTCCCTCTATTTTACTCATTCTGATACTCTATCTAAGCTTGTGATGACTTAGGGATGCCTAGGATGTTACAGTTAAGAAGTTGAAGATTTTTATGTTTTCTTCTTGTTTTCCTGGTTGATTAATGAGATTCTAGTGTGATTTGTTGTTAATTTTTGGAGAGAATTTTTTTGTGATTTTTTGGAGTTGATTTTATGCAGAATCGCATGTTTAAGTAGTAGGGAAGAGGTGTGTTTTTGACAGGAGGTATAGAAGTTATTTTTTGAGTTTTCAGCATAATTTTGTAAGATTTTGAAGGTGAGGGTATAAAACCTAGGTAGCTTAATTTTTTAGATATTTGTGTTGAATTCACCAAGTCATACTCAATACCTCAATTTTTGAACTCATACCTTTTCTAGGTTTCTGTTCCTTAACTTCCTATTTCCTTTCTTACTCCCTCCATTTTACTCATTTTGATACTCTATCTAAGCTTGTGATGACTTAGGGATGCCTAGGATATTACAGTTAAGAAGTTGAAGATTTTTATGTTTTCTTCTTGTTTTACTGGTTGATTAATGAGATTCTAGTGTGATTTGTTGTTAATTTTTGGACAGAATTTTTTTTGAGAGTTTTTGGAGTTGATTTTATGCAGAATCGCATGTTTATGCAGTAGAGAAAAGGCGTGCTTTTGACAGGAGGTATAGAAGTTATTTTTTGAGTTTTCAACATAATTTTGTAAGATTTTGAAGGTGAGGGTATAAAACTTAGGTAGCTTAATTTTTTAGATATTTGTGTTGAAACCCTTATTTTTATGTCCAGTTAAGTTCAACCCACAATTCTAAAAATATTTCTTCCAATAAAAGCAAATTCACAAATTAAAAAGAAAAAAAAATTAACATAATAAATTCAAATTTTAGTGAAAAATATGTATTCTAAATTAAACAAAATTATTCAAGTGGTCAATGGGTTAAATTAGAATTGAAGCCTAAAAATTATGAATTATATTCGTAATATTGTATTTTTTAATATATAATATTGGGTCAAATGAAGAAACAATTCTTTATCCATATTTTTCTTTTTAGTACAGCTCTAAACTAGCGATTGAACTCAGTTTGACAAATTGAAGGATAATGTTAAGCACCCAAAGAGCTAACTTATGATGAATAGACTTAAATTTTATACTATAGGTAGGTACCGTTCGTTTCATGAAATTTTCTGATTTTTTTTCTAAAAAATAATTTTCTATTATTTGATTACAATATTAAAAATTAGTTAGAAATATTAAAAATTTTAAATTATAAGAATATAAATATATTTAAATTTATAAACATTTCACACTTTTAAAATTTTATTATTAAATATGAGAGAATATATAAAAATAATAAATTAGATGGTTACTAGCAATTAGTGGCCGCCAGCGTTTGGTAGTGGTTATTAATTTAGTTCATTATCATAAACCATTAAAGCATAATCTAAACAGTGAAATCTTATAACCAATAAAAAAAAGATTTAGAAAATTCTCTGCAAGTCATTGTAAGGCCTAAATTAATTCTTAGAGCAACAAAAATTATAAATGAAAAAATTTATCGCCATTACTACCAGTCAAGCAACCATTCTCAAATAAAATCAATTAAAATTAAATCTGAATTTTCATATTAAAAACTTTTACTATTACAATTTAATAGGCCTTGAAACTAGGGGAGAGCATACTATTCAGTTTGGTTAATTCCACAATCCGGTTCAATTCGATTTAAATTTTTGTAAATTTGAATTTATTCTATTAGATTCAGTTTATAATATGAGTTGAAACCATGTGACCCATTGATGCTATGAACTATATTGATCCTCATATGAACCAATTGATATTGATGTTCTCTTCATGACCACCATATGAGACGATACATGACCAAGAGATCAAATATTGGTTAATTGTGTTTGGGACAACGGGTATAATCAATAAGATAAATATGGAATAATAATAATCAATAAAAATAATACCAGCAATTTAACGTAGTTCACTTTTAATTTTAAACTACGTCCACGGGATAAATTTCGAATAAAACTTTCATTATTAAAAATAATAAGTACAAAAGAGTTTAAATGAGATCTCATCAAAATAGTAACGCTCACCGTGTTTCCCAAAAAATATTCCAAAGTATTTTTTTAATATTTTGTCACTCCCCTTTTTAAGAATTATTTCCCAAAACTCTAAAAAAACTCTTTCTCTCTTTTTCTTCTTTTGTAATTTATGCAAGTGTTGTGTGTGCTATTGCTATGAGCCTTGCATGCCCTTTTATAGACATGCAAGGTGTAATATTTTAACAGATTTAGGCACCGAATTTTGATAAGTCGGTGTCCACCTCCTTTTTTTTTTTTTCTTCTTTTCATATACATGTGGGTCCCTCTATGTGGAAGGGACATCATAATAAATCTCCCTGTCCCGATCACATGGAGGGCTCCATTATTCCTGCAACCAAGCAATAGTATTCAAATGACTCTCTTGGTAGAATTTTTGTCAACATATCTGATCCATTCTCTTCCGTATGGATCTTTTCAAGCTGTAATAGCTTTTTCTCTAGTACATTCCTGATCCAGTGATATCTCACATCAATATACTTTGATCTTGAATGAAATGAGGAATTCTTCCCAAGGTGAATAGCGCTCTGGCTATCACAAAACAACTGATATTTGTCTTGCTGCATACCAAGTTCATTTAAGAACTTTTTCAACCATAGCAACTCCTTACATGCTTTCGTTGTTGCAATAAACTCTGCCTCAGTAATAGAAAGTGCAACACATTTTTGTAACCTTGATTGTCATGACACAGCTCTCCCTGCAAATGTAATCAGGTAACCTGAACTAGACTTTCTTGAGTCTATGTCCCCAGCCATATTTGCATCTATGTAGCCTACTAACATAGGCTTTTCTTCTCCAAAACATAAGCATACTTTGGAAGTGCCACGAAAATACATAAAAATCCATTTTACTACAGTCCAATGTTTCTTACCAGGATTTGAAAGGAACCGACTCACTACTCCAATAGAGTGAGCAATATCTAGCCGTGTTCACACTATGGCATACATCAAACTTCCAACTCCTAAAGCATAGAGAATCTTATTCATTTCTTTCTTCTTTTTGTCTTTTGAAGGGCTCTGTTTAGAGCTTAGTGTAAAGTGATTAGCAAGAGGACAACTAACCGCCTTAGCCTTATCCATATTAAACCTCTGAAGTACTTTCTCAATGTACTTCTCTTGTGACAACCATATCTTCTTGGCTCCTTTGTCTTTGATAATCTGCATGCCAAGAATTTGCTTTGCTGGCTCCAGGACTTTCATGGCAAAAGACTTACTCAACTTTTGTTTCAAGTTGTTGATTATAGAAATATTCTGGCCAACAATCAACATGTCATCCACATAGAGTAAAAGAATGATGAAATCTTCATATGAGAATTTCTGCATAAAAACAGAATGGTCTAAAGTAGTCTTCTTGTAGCCTTGCTCTCCCATAACAGACTCAAACTTCTTGTACCATTGTCTTGGTGCTTGTTTTAAGCTGTACAAGCTTTTCTTCAACTTGCAGACATAATCCTCTTTTCCTTTAACTTTGAAATCCTTTAGTTGCTCCATGGATATGTCCTCTTCTAAATCCCCATTTAGGAAGGCAGTTTTCACATTCATTTGCTTAATCTCTAAATTAAGACTTGCTGCTAACCCCAGCACAGTATGAATGGATGTCATTTTCATAACAGGTGAAAATATCTCATCAAAATCAATGCCTTGTCTTTGGTCGAACCCTTTAACAACCAGTCTGGCTTTGAACCTTGGATGAGAATTGTGTTCTTCATGTTTGATTCGGAACACCCATTTATTTTTCAAAGCTCTTTTGCCTTTAGGCAACTTCACCAGCTCAAATGTTTTATTCTCATACAAGGATTTCATCTCATCTTGCATGGCTTCAATCCACTTCTTTTGTGTTCATTATCCATAGCTTCTCTAAAGCTTTCTGGTTCTCCCCCATCAGTTAGCAACACATACTCATTTGCTGAATATCTGATAAAAGGTTGTCTTCTTCTATCACTTCTTCTCAATGGAACTGGGGAAGCCATAGGTGCTGATGGTTGATGATGAACATTATTATCATTTTCATCATCTGATTCATCTTCAACATTCTCAGCACTAACTTCTATGGGAGCATCATCTTCATCAGGTGGATTATTTTAGTCTTCATCTCTAACCTCTCTTGGCACTAGTGTTGGAGGAATTAATTCCAAATCTGATGAATCACCATTGGAATCAGGAACATCTTTTTCCATTTTGTCAATATTTTCAATAGTCTCATCCTCAACAAATATAGCATTATGGCTCTTGACAAGTCTCTTCTCTACCGGATTATAAAATCTATAGCCAAGTTGATCTTGACCATAGCCAATAAAGATACACTGTCTTGTCTTGACATTAAGCTTGGATCTCTCATCCTTAGGAATATGAACAAATGCTTTATAGCCAAACACCCACAAATGATCATAGGAAACATTCTTTCTTGACCAAACTCTCTTCGAGACATCATTCTTAAGAGGGACACAGGTTGAGTGATTCAACACATATGCAGCTGTCTGAAAAGCTTCACCCCAAAACATCTTAGGTAACTTTGTATGTGAGAGTAAATATCTGACTCTCTCCATCAAAGTTCTATTCATCCTCTCAGCTAAGCCATTCAACTGTGGTGTCTTCGGAGGTGTCATCTGATGCTGAATACCATGCTCTTTACAAGAAACATGAAATGGTCCAGTGTATTCTCTACCATTGTTTGTCTGAATGCATTTCAATTTCTTCCTAGTCTATCTCTCAATTGAGGCATGAAACTGCTTAAAGACATTTAACACTTGATCTTTGATCTTTAAGGTATATACCCATGTCTTCCGAGAATGATCATTAATAAAAGTCACAAAATACTGAGCACCACCAAGTGACTTTGGCATTGGTCCACACAAATCTGAATGTATCAAATCCAACACATTCTTCATTATGGAAGGAGCGAAAATTTTAAAAGCAACTCTGTTTTGCTTTCCCGCCAAACAATCTATGCATTTATCTAAATGCACCTGCTTTATCCCATATAGCACATTCTTCTTGAGCAGATAGGTCATCCCCTTCTCACTCATATGACCTGGTCTCTTATGCCACAACTCAATTGTATCATCTTTCTCTAGAGCATTCACACTGTCGTTGGAGAGTTTTGTATTTATCACATAGAGTGATGAGTACTTTTTACCTCTAGCCACCACTAGGGAACCTTTAGTGAGTTTTCATCAACCACTCATGAAGGTGTTGCAAAAACTTTCATCATTTAGTCTACCTACTGAAATCAGATTCAGCTGCATATCTGGAATATGCCTCACATTTCTGAAGACTAGCCCTGTGCCATTCTCCATCTCTAAGCAAACATCTCCTCCGCCAATAACTTTTGACAGGCCTTTATTTCCCATCCTAACAACACCAAAGTCTCTAGGTGTGTATGATGAGAAGAATTCTCTATATGATGTAGCATGGATGGTAGCGCCACTGTCAATCACCCAACTGGCATCCTAGGTTACAAGATTGACAAGTTCTTCATCTTGAAGGATGTTGAATTCATTGATAGTAATTGTTTGTTCATCATTGCTATTATCATTATGCTTTTTCTCTTTGCCTTTGTTCTTATCCTTTTTGAACTGCTGGCATAATCTCTTGATATGTCCCTTTCTTTTGCAGTGATGACACTCAACATTTGCATATTTATTTGACTTCCCTCTACTCTTGTCTCTAGATTTTTGATCCCTTATATTGGCTTCTCCCTCTGGATTCTGTAACTAGAACTTTTGGCTATGATGAAGAGGTTAAATTCTGTGATCTCCATCTCATCTCTTCATTTAGAATACCACTTTGAACAACCTCCATATTTACCACACCGTTAGGCATAGAATTAGTAATCGAAATCTTCAAAGTCTTCCATGACTCTGGTAGAGAGGCTAACACTATAAGAGTAAGTACTTCATTGTCAAACTTTATGCCCATTCTTGACAACTGGTCCACGATCCCTTGCATTTCATTAAGATGATATGCTATAGAAGTGCCTTCTTAATATTTTACTTGCATCAATTTTGTCAAGTAAAATAATTTATTGTTGCTAGTTTTAGAAGCATACAGCTCCTCAAGCTTATTCGACAATGTTTTTGCATGAGTCTCATTGCAAATGTGATTGTGCACGTTATCTTCGATAAACTGCAGTGTAAAACCACACACTTGCTCATTCTCAAACTTCTATTCCTCATCTGATTTGTCTTCAGGTTTATTTTTAGTAAACACTGGTAAATGCAATTGTCATAAACAAGAGATCTTTCATCTTGTTTCTCCATATGTGGTAATTTGTGCCATTTAAGTTGATCATTTTACTTATCTTTGCCTCCATAGCTTCAACACTTGCTACAAGAACCATATAGGTGAACAGTACCGTATACGTGAATAGTACTGTATATGTGAACAATACTCGTTTCTGTGAATAGTATTGTATCAACAGTACTTGGACTGGACTTGCAACAGTAACTGGGTTAGGCTGCTATAGTTATGGACTTGAATAGTAACTTTGCTACAGTGATGAACTTGTCTACTACAGTAATTGAGTTGAAACAGTAGTCGAATTGGAATAGTAACTATGCAAAAATTTGCGTTATTACTATTTTACTATTCGTCAAAATTTTAATTTTACAACCGTTTTCAAAATGGATTACACTAGAAAATTTCTTAGATTTTTCTCTTTTATGCAGTATATTTCTTTTTTCAAAATATTACACTGCACCTTACCGTAATTTTATTCAGTCCCAATAAAATATTTTCTGATGTGGAAGATCAGTCTATATTGCAACCACAGAGCATACTAAGAATATTAATGGGTTGGGTTTATCAACCAAACAAGCTCTGATACTACTTGTTGGGCACAACGGGTATAATCAACAAGATAAATGCGGAATAATAATAATCAACAAAAATAACATCAGCAATTTAACGTGGTTCACCATTAATTTTGTGCTACATCCACAGGACAAACTCCGAATAAAACTTTCACTATTAGAAATAGTAGGTACAAGAGAGTTTAAATGAGATCTCACCAAAATAGTAATGCTCACCGTGTTTCCCAAAAAAATCCCAAAGTATTTTTCTCACTATTTTATCACTTCTTTTTTTAGGAATTATTTTCCAAAACTCTTAAAAAAACTCTCTCTCTCTTTTTCTTCTCTTGCAATTTATACAAGTGATGTGTGTGCTATTGCTATGAGCCTTGCATGCCCTTTTATAGGCATGCAAGGTGTAATATTTTAACAGATTTATGCACTAAATTTTAATAAGTCGGTGCCCACCTCCCTTTTTTTTTTTTTTTCTTCTTTTCATATGCATGTGGGTCCCTCCATGTGGGAGGGACACCACAACGATTGTTCATAATATTGATGACTGTACATATAGATTTATGGTAATATGCTCACATAAGAGTCTTAGAGTCTTAGCTTCGAGTATGCCAAAATAAGTGCCTCTACTCCCAATTATAAGTGAGCCTTATGCTTCAAACATGCCACAAGTGAATTTGTCCCAACTATTTTATGGAAGCATGTTCCTAAGGAAACTTCTACTTCGAGTATGCTATAATGCCTATGCGCCAATATGTGAGTTGATCTCTGTTATCCGAATTAATATGTTATCATGTATTCTTTCTTTCATTGATAATAAGACAATTGATTGTAAGCTCCATGAAAATGTAATCCAATTGATGGTCCCATTGATCACAAACCAATTGACCCAATCCATGTGCTCACGAACTACTTGATTCTTAAATCAAAATGCTTATATTTAAATGAATTTAAGAATTATTATTTATATATGTTAATTAGTTTCTCCATTCAAAGAATGTAGGTGTTTCCAAATATACTAAATACATCTACTTATATGTATTTTTAATGTTACATTCTTAGCAGTAACCCATTTATATATATGATATTCTCATATCTCAATATTTTACATTTTATATGCATATGGCTCGTTATTTTTACTAACTAGTTACTAGTAATTATCTAATAATGATCTTCCTTGCACAAGTACTTCTTAAATCATTATTACTATAGGATTAAAAAATCTTTACTCTTACTTGTATATGATATTCTCCAAACCAAATCCTAAGTACAATCACATATGATTTCTTCAAAGCTCATATGGATAAGGAATTAGTATGTTTTCCATAGTTAAATTATTTCAAAAATATACAATTATGCATGATTTCAATGACTCCCAAAATTCTATAATTCCAAAAGTATTTCATTGATACCAGCATGTATAATGCATATAATCTGTATGGTACCATACTTAATTGTACTTAAATTGAACTAAAAGATCGATCATAGAATAAACATGATTCCAAAGTATTACATAATAATTATTAGAAATAATCAAAATTACCTTAATGTATTTATATTCAAAATATAAGTATACACATTTCCAAAGGTTAGTTCGTAAACCATAAATTCTAAAAGTCTATTTCATTGAAAAATACTTATGTATTCTAATTTTCAACTTATGTATGTATGAGACCTTACTCGAACGCCCTTCTCTCGCTTGGGAAAATTTTTTGTCTTAAAAGAAAGACGAGCGATTTTTAAGGAGGTTATGGAATGAACTTCGGTACTCACTATTGGAGTGGCTATCGATTAGAAAATTAATTTGTGATTTGAAAAATGATTTTGAGAGTCGTTACTCTAATTTATTTTTAAATAAAAAAATTAAGAAAAAAACCAATTTGTGACTCTAATTCATTAATTTTACAATTAATTTATATAAGGATAAAAATCATTAGTCTTCAAACTAAGTGAGCTCGGAGACTACATTTTTTGTTAAATAATATAAATTTGGCTTTTAAGTTTAATTTGACTTAGAAAACTAATTTCATGGATGGCAAATATTAAATGACAATTATAATATCATAATTAATGCATGAGCATGGTATGAATGCAAAGAGAAAATTAAAATAAAACATCCATAAATTAAACTAATTACACAAATTAATTAAAAAGGAAAAAGAAGATTGATTGGGATTTAGATTTAGAACTCGAACATGCCTAAGTACCCCATTGAATGGGAATCAAAACCTAGTAGTTCATTCAACATTTAAGTAAAGGGGTTTAGGAGTTGATTTGATTGATTGATTTGATTTGGGTTTGTAGGAGAGAGGAAAAGGCTGATATTTTAGCTTTTAGCGAATAGAGGGTTTTACCGGACTGAAATGGGACCAGTGATTAGATTGATTGAGGGATTAATTAATTAATTAAAATGATTAATTAACTAATTAATGTGATAAAATGGATGAATGAATGAATGAATTAAAATGATTAATTAATTAATTTGAATGAAGGGTGAATTAAGAAAAATGATTAATTTGATTTTGAAAAAGTGATTAATTAATTAATTAAAAAGATTAATTAACTAATTGAGTAATTAATTTTAATTAAAAAAAGGGTTTTAGTTAATTATTAATTAATTTGGAGGGTGAGGTAATTAATTAATTAAAAAGATTAATTAGTTCATTAGAGAGTGGTTGGAGGAAGAAGAAGAGAGGAATTAGATGATAGCTATCAATTTTAACTTAAGGCGTGAGGAAAAATGGTGGCAATGAAGGGGTATTTATAGGAAAATGGGGTTAAGGGTAATTTGAGAAGTGAAAATGTGAAAAAAAGTAAATGGTAGGGTTGAAAAAATGCTGAAAAATCACATTAGGGACATTTTGAAAATTACAGAAAGAGTAGTAGGGACTACGCCAATGAAGGGATTGGCATTGCCATCGGGCTTCTAGGCGGTTCTGTTGGTGAGCCAGTGAAAATTCTGCTTTGGTGTCCAGGTCAATTTTTGAGAGTTTCAGAGTTCAAAAATTTTATCGATTGATATGGATAGGCTTGAAATTAATTTTAGGAGAGCTGAATAGTTAGTCTGAGAGAAAATCTAGTCAATTTTGAAAAAATATTGTCTGATAGAGAATGTTCGATCAGGGTGGGAAAAGTGTCAATGTCTAAAATTTAAGTATTTTCGTACTAATATGACTGAAAGTCTATTTTTTGCTCTGGGTGGCGTTGTCCCCTTGACTCTTGCCTATTAACCGGCTAGCGGGATTGCCGTACTAACTCTGTATAGTGCATTAATCTTAACCAGTGCAAACTGCGACCAAATGATAAGAATGTAAAATTAAAGTTTCATAGTATAAACCAAGTGGTTAGAACCATGAACCATCCTTATGAGTTAGCTAGCCTTAGTATATACCTAACCTTATAAGTATAGTAGTATATTTTTTACTTACTGAGTATTCTTATTAGTTGTTGATTAATAATTTTTAGGTGAGCAGCATAGTGAACAAGGTGATTTTTCAAGTTTCATTTTTCACTTGAGGATTTTCTCATTAAAGTAAAGCTCATTTGTATATATATTTGTAAATGTTAAAGTTATTCTGGTAGCTTTATGGGCATTAAAAGAGTATTGTAAATGATATGTAATCAGTATATGATATGTATAGAAAAGAGAATATGTATGAGTTGATTGATGAATGCTATGATAATATGGGTAAGTATATGATCATGTTATAGTACGTTCTGATCTTGGGGCACGTATTGATGTGATGTGATGATTATGGTTTACTTGCATGGTACTGTAGAGGATTTATATTATTTAGTTTCTACTCCAAAATGGAGCTTCTCAAATCAACAACTGTTTCTACTCCCAACAGCTAAAAGCTGTTGTTTTATATGTATATCTTTCAGCAAACGGATAGATACAGCTATTAAGAGCTTAAAAAAAAAAAAAAAAAAAAACTATTAATTAGCTCCTAATAGCCAAACTAAACACATTTTTTTTTTCGCTACTTTTATTTTTGGTGCTTTAGACTACAAGCCCAATTAACATGGCAACTTATATTTATTTTATTTTTGTTTTCAAAAATAAAAGTTTTATATAATATCAAAATTAATTATGTAGCACTTGCTATTTTATAATTTTGTTAATAAAGTATATTTAAAATAAAAAGAAATTATTTTGGTCAAAATTTTTTAAAACTATCAAAAAATAAAATTTTTTCATTAACGAAATTTTAATTTTAATATTCACTTCTAGAATAATTTTGATATAATTCATGAATATTTTTATATTTTTAATGATAAAAAATTATTCTTTGTTTTTTGATAAAAAAATATGAATGTTAAAATAAGATTGTCACCAAGCAATTGATATTTTTCTTATAAAATATTTGTTTTATTTTACTCTTTTAAAATAATTTTTAATTTCCTCAAATTATTGAAGTAAAAAAATAATATTATTTAGTTTCTTATTAGTTTTATGAACATTATTTATATTTTTTTAACTGAAAATTGGTAGATACATGTCAAGAACATGATACAAGGAACAAGGAAATATTAATATCTAATGATAGTCAAACATTTAATTAATTTTTTAATATGTAATTTTATTTTATTTTATTTTTATATAAAAGGCTTTTTTATTTTTTAATTATAAAATATTAAAAATTAATAATAAGGGCTCACTATAAATTAATACATATTATAACTATAAAAAATAAAAAATAAATTTTTAATTTTTATTAAAAATTAAAAATATATAAAGAGTAAGAAAAATTAACTTCAAATTTTGTCCTCTCATATTCTATCAAAAATACCATAAGATGCTCTTCCTCCTCCTTCTCTTTTCAATTTAATAATTTTATCAAAAATACTATCAGATCGTCGTCATCATCATTTCAATCAGTCACCGCTGCTTTAGCCCGTCGTCGAAGTTAGTCCATCACATTCAGATCTTGTTGATTGCGCAATAAAGCTCCAATAGATCTAGTTGTCAATGCGAATCAGCACTGCCAGTCCTTGAGCGTTTTCCTTATGCGAGCTACTACTATTGTCCATCCAGTCATTATCTTCAGTTATCTCTTCTATTGCCAATCCAAGTGAGCTTTGATCTTGGTGCACTTAAGATAAATTCTGATATTAAGCACATTACTATGTGATCTTCAGTACATACAAAGTAGAAAATTAGAGGGCTAAGATGATGTATCTGGAGGACTACTTTGATACTTAAGTCAGTAAAATTATGATTTATGTAAAATATGTAAATTATAGAGTTTAGAGTTAAGTGTTACCATAGTTATGAAGAAAATAGAACTATTTATAAGAATATTTTGAGATATGAATCCTTTTTGGAATCGAACTACATTTTATAGTATCTCATACAAAGAAGAACTCTAAATAGTGGTGTTCGAGCAGGATATATGAACTATCAAGTAGAGCTCTTAGCCCGCGTAAGACAATCAATTTAAATAAGTATGTAATAGATCTATAGATCTATTTGCATCTTGTTTTCGATTATTGTTTTTAAATTAATTCAAAAATGAAAAGTGAGCTTCGATTTATGATTGCTTTTTTATTTTGAGTGGACGCTTGAGAAGATTGTTTGCTCTAACACTATTGGTTCTCTTTCTCTATGTCCAAGTGCTTGATGAAGACATTTTTGTTGATTAATCTCTCTAGATTTGTATGCATTAGATTGCTGAGAAATCGTTAGATGTTTGAAATGAAATCATTAGAAATTTACTATAATTTTTATCTAATTTCTAAGTGTTAATGTCATGCTCTGAATCCGAGGGCACGTGACCGGTATTAGGACACGAGTAATACACGTGACTATCAGTGCCTGTAGTAAACCTGACCTCACACTAAATGACAAACCATCACACAATAGGGCTATGGGCCCACATGTTAAGTAGATCCAAATCCACATCAAATTAAATCAAAGCCACAATGGGCTATTAACTTAATCATCTCAAAAATATCAATTAACATATTACTAGATTTTGCTTAACCAATAGTATCTCAACTTAGAATATACATATAACTGATAATTACATAAAATACAAGTAGAAGAGGTAACATTACGGAGATTTGGAGTACCAATACAATTGTACACATATAATTTATATAACTCAGTACTTAGTAATACAAACTACTGCCGAGAGCAGTTTAACCCAATTTACAATCTCTTCACAAGCTCATTCTCCGAACTGAAAAATAATAAGTTGAACAGAAATTAGCATCCAACTTAGTAAATGAAACTAGCTAATAAATTAGACTAGCATCCTATGATTATGTAATGCAATATGTCACAGGGACAAACAAATCACATAAGCAACCAAGGATGCGATACAGTCCACAGTACCACCCAACACTCAATATGGGGAGTCGATCCCCCTATCCTGGCTCTCTGAATATAACCATCTGTCTCTTCTGTTTGACGGACTTGATTGTCACTAGTCTATACCACGCAGCTCTGACATGACTGATAGCAGCCCTGGCAAAGAGCAGACTCGGCCAACAACCACAAGTGATAGCTCATCTTCTCAATCTCATCATAATCATAATCATAATCATATCCATAACACTAAGTGGTACTATATCCTTCTGATCCCCATCCGTCAACCATAATCAACATGAAATATCAAATATCAAGTCATCAATCACAATCAAATGTTAACAAGCATCCACACAAATAATAATGCATAATATATATATATATATATATATATATATATATATATATATATATATATATATATATATATATATATATATATATATATATATATATATATATATATATGTATGTATGTATGTATGTATGTATGTATACATAGATATATATATATATATATATATATATATATATATATATATATATATATATATATATATATATATATATATATATATAATATATATATATATATATATATATATATATATATATATATATATATGTATATATATATATGTATGTATGTATATATATATATATATATGTATGTATGTATGTATGTATATATATATGTATGTATGTATATATATATATATATATATA
>CANTUT010000903.1:7500-115000 GCA_947687605.1 Reutealis trisperma
AATTATTTCGGTGGTGTAACGAGCAATCAGCACCGTCGGACCCATGTGAGACTCCTTGTTTTTATGTGGTTAGGTGTATCAATGCTCTAGTGGGAAGGGGACCCTTAATCAAACCACCCTTCACCTTTGTGCATATAGTCACCCTAGCGTTGACCTTAGGTTCTATGTACCATAATAAAGACACTTATGCATATGCCCATGAAACCTTTATTGGCATGCATCATGACACATGCATATATCTTATAAGACTAAGAACCTCGAGTCTATGTTATACCTTGAACTAAGTCGAACATCAACCTTCAATCTTCAAACACTTTTGGCCCAAGACTTTTGGCTCATTACCTCCTTCAAAACTAAAACTATTGGCACCACCACCACCTTAAGCCCAAAATCTTTAAATCCAAACACCAATACCCTTGCCCAAACACTCCAAGATATCAAACTCATTAAGCCCAAAACCTTTTGGTCCCAACCTAAGTCCTAATCCTTAAGCCCAAAACCTTTTAGCCTTAGCCTATGTCTTAATCCTTAAGCCTAAAACCTTATGGCCCCCAACCTGAGCCCTAAATCCTTAAGCCTAAAACCTTTTGACCATGACCTAAGTCCTAATCCTTAAGCTTAATACCTTTTTACTTCCAACCTAATACCTGATCTTCAAAGTCCAATACCTTTGACCTAATGAATAATCATTACCCCAAACACCTTAAGCCTAAAATGTTTGGCCCAAAATGCCTTAGGAAGTCTTTTTTTCTCTTCAAAATCTGCATCCTTTCATCATTTTTTCATACCTTTTTCATACACTTACCCTTCTTTTTTGCTTTCAAGGTACCAATGGCCCACTCTTTTGATCAAGACACTATGAACGCATTTTTTACCAGCATCCTTAAAAGGCAAGAGGAAAATTTCAAGCCATACTCACCTCTGCCCTTAACGTTCAACAAGCTCATTTCAATAATGCTTTAACTGCCCAACAAACTAAATTTAACAAAGCCTTGATTGCTTAATAAGTCAGCTTCAACAAAGCATTGGCTCAGCTCACTAAAGCCTTATGCTCCCAAAGGCAGTCTATGCATTCAAATCCTTCAATCATATCTCGTGACTCTCATTTTGCTGACTAATCTAAGTCAAATCCAATTGACTCAATTTCTAGTGCACCCCATCTTGATCTAACTAACATTATAGCTCCTCCTATGGTCAATCAGCCCGACACTTCTCTTTTTTCAACCAATATTGCCTTTGGTCCTGTTGCTACAACTATACCAACTCCAATTGTTGGCCTTGCCCATGATAAAGAAGTGTGCAAAAATACCACACAGCTGACCTCAAACACTCTTGCCAACCCAATTCCTATCATTGATCTGACAAAAAATCTCATGCCACCAAACACCAAAGTCAACTTTCCTCCTTCCTTGAATTCTTTTTAGGGACTGGAAACTTCTACCCAGCCAAACATCAAAAGACCCATCAAACTACCATTAAAGCGCAACACCATTATGCAGTAAGCTCACAGTTGAGAAAAGATGAAAGAATAGTAATCCTTGTGCTATCATTCCAAATATTTCATCCAAGCAAAAAGGAAAAGAGGTAGCTACCATCACTAACCACCAATCCCATAAACCAGAGAGAAGAAAGTTCATTGATTTGGGAATTTCCTTAAGCGCGGTTTACAAGATGGCCTTTAAAGCTGACTGGGTTAAGCCTCTAGAGCCAAAAGTACCCTCTATCCATCCATCCAAAAACTATATACCTTATCAATATTGCGAATACCACTAAGGAACTGGGCATGAAACTGAGATGTGCAAAAATCTATGGCATCGAATATAAGTACTTATTGACAATGGATATATTCTCCCTCCAAAATCGGTACCCAATGTACCATCAACCTTAGGGACGTCATCAATCTCAAATAGGAACACACCTTGTCAAATTCATCTAACCTACCTAGTGACTAGCACTTTGAGGAGAGCATTGGCCTAGTTGGTGTGCCCTTTTTCGAGTCCTGTAATCAAGTTGAGTCCAGTCAATCCTGAGTCTGAGTCATCTTAGGTCCAAGTTCGAGTCTTTTGAGTCTATTGAATATTTCTCTTAATTTGAGTTTATTAAGTCTTATGCTTGTTTCTTTTTTTTTTTTTCATCCTCAATTGTCCAAGGTCAAAATTAGAGCTTACCATGTATTTCTATCCTTTAAGTTTGTAATGACTTTTCCAATTTGTCTTAATAAAAGTTTAGATTTTTGATATTATATCTTGTGTTCTTTTTTTTGAATCTAGCTTGAATGATACACCATAAAAAAAAAAAAAAAAAAAAGAAAGAGAGAGAGAGAGAAAAAGAAGAGAAGAAGAAAAAAAAATAATAAATTTTTGCTTACATTACGTGATAACATCATCCCAAGTTAAAGACTGAAGATGGAACAGCTCTTAGAACTCAGCTACAAAGTTATTGTGCACATTAAGGGACGAGCCCAACTAGCTGTTTATTTAGAGCAATCAAATCCCTGATCGAGTATGTGAACATCTTAATGACTGAAGATCACTTCACAAAGAAGATCAAAGATGAGCAATGTAAAGTTTTGAAGTAGTCAATTTGCCAAAATGGGAAAAGGTCCGATGAGAAGCTGCAAAATAGATCAAAAGGCTAGCAAGATTGTCATGCCTAACTTTTTCCCACATTGTAGCAAGAACTATGTAGATCTATTCTCCATAAGAGAGAGAGAGAGAGAGAGAGAGAGAGAGAGAGAGAGGGATGGTGTGTCATTCAAATTGGATTCTATTTTAAGTCATATCAAAATCCATTTGAATCTATTGAGTTAGTCTAAATAATTTATCCTTATGAGTAGTCAAATAATTTTATCCTCCTCAAAGTCGTCCTTCTTTGTGTCACCTTTTTTTCTTCCCTTAATCATTCAAAGGGTAAAGAAAGTTTTTGAGTCTAATATCGAGTCCTCACAATACCCTTCATCAGGGGCATGTCATTTAAAGACAATTATATTCTTTTAAGCAAGCTTCGATTTGTCCACCACCTCTTGTCAAGGGTAAGATCTCTAAGTAATGTTGTCCCATCAAAGTGCTTGAGTCACTAAAAGACCCAAATTAGATGTTTCTCCTTCATTTCCTAAAAGTTCATCCTGACCTCTTTGCATTTCAACTGAACCTAAAAAGCATTATCCCTAAAAGCCTTATTGGCCTAAATAATGCATACTTTCCTTTCTATAAAGCATTGAAAAAAAAAAGGAATAACCATAAAGCTAAAGCCCTTGGCAGAAATCAAAATTTGCATCGCCGAAGCCATGTGCTGGAAGCCTATGACCCACTTTTTTTGAAAGCCATGCACACTTTCTGAAAGCCCCAACTTCAAATCCCATACTAATGGAGGAAGCCTACCTCCCATTTCCAAAGCTGTAGCTCTTTGATGAAAGTAAGCCACTCGAAGGGTTTTGCTATGAACCAAAGTCAAGGCATGCCCCTCTCATCTACTTAAAGGAAACCTGATCTCCAAAATCCAAGTGAACTTTCCAAACTTAACCAAGCCATTTATCCTTGTAACCAAAACCCTATCATACCAAGACCAAAACCAGAGCCAAGATTAACTGAATCCTAATACCTACCAACCCATTTGTTCAAACATCTTGACAAAACCAAAACTAAACCCTGAAAGAAATCCAAACCCTGGACTCCTTAATTAACTGCCTAAGTGACCCAACCAGGCTAAGAGCACAAAAAGAAACATTGGGCCACATGGAGTGAACCATAAGTCTCTATCATATATGTTAACTTATAAGCCCCCTTATCGCCATAAGCTTCGTCAGACCAGGGGTAAACTATCGACCAGAACCAATTCTTCCTCCAAAGCCTTGGGAAGCCTAAAATAGATAATTTCCCTTTTGGACCTGAAATAAGCTACTTGTCTGCTAAATCCATCACAGACTAACCCCATTGTCCCATTGCTATGCCAAGCCCCAACCTATGTCAAAATAGCTGAATTATTGCCTTCCAATAGGGTACCTTCCTAAAATCACCTTTTCAGATAACTAGCCATTGGTTCAATGCATGTTGCTTGCATGAATGCCTTTCTGCTTAGGGTCTAGATTACCCATCATTGTCATAACTCAAAAACATACAAAATTGTTAGTCCTTCCTGGGGCAATCCTAGGAATCCATAAAAAAAAAATCAATCAAAATATCATCTTGCAACCTACGTGTCACTTTAAGAGTCAGTATTGCATGCAAATCGCATTCACGAAATAAACTCGTGAATCCACCCCCATGCATCTATGCAATGATCCATTACAAACATCATCACAAATCATACATGGCATAGAAGTCAAATAAAAGGTTTGTGAATTTTGAAACATACGTGCTTCATTTGTGCACCAGCATCTATGCAATCATCTGCAATCATGCACCATCATGCATAAGCTTAGCCAATAGCCTCACCAATACCTCCTAAAGCTGACCAGTGTTTCTTTGAAACTAAATGATACCTTTCCACATCTAATCAATAAAGTGTGACTTCTAGAGTCCCTTTACTCTCAGTAAAGTTCCTTTGAGCCTTTTGAAAGGCCCAGCCCCTCACGTTCAGAAGCCTAAGTTTCTTTAGTGCAACTAAAATTTTTTCAAAATTTGTAGAGCTAACTCGCCATAGGCTGAGGCTCTCCTTTTATCAAAATATCTTGAGTTGATTCACCATAGGCTGAGGCTCTCCCTTTATCAAGACATTTTCAGAATCTGTCAAGCCGACTCACCATAGGCCGAGGCTCTCTTATCGAAATCTTTTCAAAATATCTTGAGCCGACTCGCCATAAGTCAAGGCTCTCCTCTTACCAAAATCTTATTAGAATCTTATGAGCCAACTTGCCATAGGTCAAGGCTCTCCTTTCATTAAATTATATTGTCCAAAATTCTTTTCCACCCATAAATATCTAGAAACAATCACCTAGACATCCATATGGTTCCACTTTCCACCTTTTTTACCCAAATCATCTTTACATCTAACATTAAGGCTAAATAGATAGTTTTGATTGAGATTTATCAAAATCTTCTTTACCTTTAACATTAAGGCCAAATAGATAGTATTGATTGAGATTTACCTATAACATTTAGGCCAAACAGATAGTCTTGATTGAGATTTACCCAATCTTCTTTACCTTTAACATTAAAGCTGAACAGATAGTCTTGATTGAGATTTACCTAAATCATCTTTACCTCCAACATTAAGGCCGGACAGATAGCCTTGATTATGATTTATCCCAAATCATCTTTATTTCTAACATTAAGGCCAAACAAATAACCTTGATTGAGATTTATCCCAAATTATCTTTACCTCTAACATTAAGGCCAAACAGATAGCCTTGATTGAGATTTATCTCTAACATTAAGGCTAAACAGATAGCTTTGATTGAGATTTACCCAATCTTCTTTACCTCCAACATTAAGGCTGGATAGATAGCCTTAATTGAGATTTATCCCAAATTATCTTTACCTTTAACATTAAGGGCGAACAGATAGTCTTGATTGAGATTTACCCAAATAATGTTTACCCCCAAGATTAAGGTTGGATAGGTAGCCTTGATTAAGATTTACCCCAAATCATCTTTACCTCTAACATTAGGGTTGAACATATAGCCTTAATTAAAATTCACCAAGACCATTCTCATATCTAATGTTAAGGCCGAACCGATAGCCATTGATAAAATCTCATTTATCCAAGAGGGCCTCCACCCAAAGGACCTGACAAGAACACACAAGCCCAAAAGTTGACATGGCACCTCTTCTCAACGTTCACTATCATCAGAATTACCTTTTGCTCAAAACCAATTTTGATGAGGGGGTAGCTGTAAACCCTTATTTTAACACCTCCAAAATTCAATTATGAACTCTTCAAAGTCGACCGAAGTATTTTTGGCATGATTTGATGTCTTTCTTAACTTGACCAGACCTTTTGTATTAGATAATATTTTTTCAAAATTGATCGAATTTTCTTTTAGACTGACTTCTTAAATGTTTTAAAATTAATTTCTAGCCTATCGACATTGTCCGATAATTTTTTTGAGTTCTAAAACTCTAAAAAATTGACCCAAAAGCCTAAAAAATGGATCGAAAACTAGCTGGAAAAAGCACATTAGAAATTGATGCGGCTCCGTGTTAGGGGCGGCGTGGATCCTTGCAACCTATTCGTAGCAGTCACATGTCTTTGACGCTGCTAGCTGCGCTTCTTACACACGGTTGCCTCGTTAGGTAGGCGCGTATCCGCACTGCCCATAGTGCGGATCCGCCCCTCCCACCGAGTTTAAATACTCAACATGCCCTCCTTTTCATTTTTTTAAATATTTTTTTAACCCTATTCTTTTCGTCTTTTCACATTTTCACTTCACAAATCACCCCCACCTCATATTCCTATAAATAGTCCTTTCATTTCTTCATTTCAAATACACCTTGAGTTAGAATTGATAGCTATCTTCTAATTCCTCTCTTCTTCTCCCTTCAATCACTCTCTAATTAATTAATTAATCTTTAATTAATTAATTAATTATCTCACCTTAACCAAGTTAATTAATCTTTTTAATTAACTAAAATTCTATTTTTTTAATCACTCAATTAATTAATTAATTAACTAATCTTTTTAATTAATTAATTAATCACTTTTTTCAAAATCAAATCAATCCTTTTCTTAACTCCACTCTTCATCCAAATTAATTATTTAATCTTTTTAATTAATTAATTTATCTATCATTTTCATCATATTAATTAGTTAATTATTCATTTTAATTAATTAATTAATCATTTTTCTTAAATCCACCCCTCATCCAAATTAATTAATTAATATTTTTAATTAATTAATTTATCCATCCTTTTCATTATGTTAATTAGTGTATTAATCATTTTAATTAATTAATTGATCTCTTAATTAATCTAATCACCCAGTCCCGATAAGATGGAACTTCGGTCCAGTAGAACCCTCCATCCAGCAAAAGCCAAGGTATCAGTCTTTTCCTCTCAAACCCAAATCAAATCAATCAATCCAAATAACTCCTAAACCCCTCTACTTAATAGTGGAACGAACTACATGGGTTTTGATCTCCATTCAATGAGTACGTAGGCAGGTTTGGAGTCTAAATCCAAACCTCAAATCCAAATCCCAACCAATCTCCTTTCCCCTTTTTTTGATATTTTATTTTAATTTTCTTCTTGCACTCATGTAATATTCATGCATCTTATTTATAATTATCATCTTATAATATTTTTCATTCATGAAATCAATTTTTCAAAGTCAAATTTAACTTAAGAGCCAAATTTATATTATTTAAAACCAAAAACCTAGTCTCCGAGCTCAATCTGGTTCAAAACTAGTGATTTTTATCCATGGGTAAATTAATTGAAAATTAATGAATTGGAGTCAATTGAGTTTTTTCTTAATTTTCCCATTTAAAAATAAATTAGGGTGGCGACTCCTAAAAATCATTTTCAAAATGAACCAAATATGAACCTAAGGGTTCCATCGTGAGTTTAAACCCAAGTGAGCATCCTAGTTCCCTCTAGCGGACTGGCCGATGCTCAGGCGAGGCCTCACACCATAGAACAATTTCGATGAATGTTATCATTATGGTTCAATTTCTCATTTAAGATGGAAATAATATCTTTAGCATAAATTCTCTCAGGAGCAAGATGCTTCTTGCACATATAAATTCAAGAGTGGCAGCCTAAGCCTTGCTCACTCACATGTATCACATTACGTAAGTCTAATCAAGTCTTACGGTTAGGCATTTCCCTCTAACAGAGATTGGGTACTCTTGCCCTACCCGCAGGCTTATACAAAGTACACTAGGTTTGATGTATCACCCCACATCAGAAAGGGATTTCTGCTTATCAATAGGTAGTGAATAAGAAAGTTCATATAAGGTTCATGTCAAGAAATTCAATGCTCACATTATGAATTCAATACATTAGGTTCACAATAGCCAATGATCATCAAGAAGCATCATATCAAATGGTTCATTTTCAAATGAACAATTCAAGCTTATTGAAGAATCAAAATATTTCAACGATTAAGGTTTGAACAATAAAGGTTCAAGCATATAATGCAAGACATATTATATTATTAAGTACTCACCTTGGACTCCTTTGCTCCTATTTATGTTTAACTTTGATGCTAGTAGTGCTCCTCGTACTCTTGCACAATATTCTTGTCCTTATCTTTAGATTCTACACATTACATTTCAATGGCACATCAATCAATTTCTCAGTATGACATTTGTTTAATTTAGCTTAACTTACTAACATTGCTATCTTGTTCATTAAAACACAACTTATTACTTTAAAATTCAATATATATTATATATATATTTGTTACTAAATTTAATATTTTCCTTAGTTATTCTCCAAATAGCCAAAGCTATTCCTTTTAGGAAGGATAATTCCTTTCCTCTCAATTCCACATTTCAACTTTGAGTAACATTAATTTAAGCAATTTCTAATATTCAATGGAGTTAATACTATTTCCACCATCAATTTCATAAATGAACCTAGTTCATTAATCTTGGGAAAAATCATTTCTATCATTGGATTTCAAAATTAACATTATATAAATCATATGGCACCATTCTTAAACATAATTTTTCTTTTAATTCTATGAATCCAAGTTCCATTCTCAAAATCCCCCAATTTTTCCATAAACTCTAGAATTTGGGGAAAATCATCAATTCTTCATCCAATCTTCAAATTAATCATAAATTCCTCAAATTAACATAACATTCCTCGAAGTGTAGAAAAGAGTAAATAAACAAAATTCCTCACCTTGGTTAGCTCTTATTTACCAAGGTTCTTGTTGCAAGTGGGCAGAGAGAATTTCTTTGTTTGAAGTAGGATTTTGTGTAGAGGGAGGCTAAATGTGTGTTATCAACATATTCTTGCTTTTATATATCTGTTGTGTTGGATGGTGAGGATTTACTAAGCTAAATCCAATGGTTAGGATTTAATCTCAATGAATGGCTAAAATGGTGTCAAGTTGGATTGTTAGGATCCTCTCTACAATGGTGAGGGTCATCATTAGGTGTTGGTCTGTCCAAGTTAAATTTAGGCACATGTGTAGGTAGAAATAAGAGTACTATTTGGTTTTGGATTTGACTTAGTCAATTTTGAGTGGCTAGCTTTCCCAACATCTAACTCAACCTTAGTTAACCCTTCTTAACTCTAGTTAAAACTCATTTATGGGCCTTATGGGCCGGTCATTCAATAGGCTTGGGCTTTTGAGTCCAAAAGCCCATTAATAAATCTATATATGAACATTTCAAGGTTGGTAACTTAATACATTTTCCATTTCATTCCTTTCACTTTTATATACATAATTCTACCTTCCAATATCACTACACATTCTAGACATTATTAGATAAATTCTATACATATTATAATGTACATTTACTAGCCCTTCATAGCATTGTTTAAGTATGTATATCGTGTAAGCTATTATACCATTGTAACTTTGATTGAATTCAACTTCTCATATCACTATCATCATCTCCCAATGTCTTAGGAGATGTCAACACCCATTCACTAGCACTTTAGATTTATATTTCAAATATTTTATTAACATAGTCATATTAAGTCAAACTCAGTTTGACTTTCACTTTATCATAAGGATACTTATCAAAATTGTTTGCATTCTTTACTTGTTGTCACATTATCTATTAAAAATTACCTTTTATGATATTCTTATGGTTCTTATGGTGTTAGAAGGCCTCAAATGGCATAATATATGGCATTATAGTGTTTCCATTGCTAACTCTAATAGGTTAGAAAAATCTTGGGTATTACATTCTACCCCCCTTTAAAAAATTCATCCTCCAATTTTCAAAATAGATGTTCTTGGGTCATAAAGCAATTGACAATACTTAGGCTACATGTCTTAGTTGTCTTATCGTATACTTTTATTATCTCCATGGATTTTCTATCATTTCATTGCTATCTTTCTTATTCCAATTTCTTTGATGAGTCCTCTTAATAACAATTCTTATATCGTTAGATCTATTATGAAATGAATGTTATATTGATTTTCTAACCCATCAAATATGTAATATTTCCTTTCTCATTTTGTGTATTATAAGTCTATTTCTTCATGTCAACTCATCATAACTTAAAAATTCTTAAAGCAGTATACAAAAATCTTATCATTTATTTATAAACCTCTAGAAGAGTAACTTAAAATATTGTAATCCCATATCTGGTGGTTATGATCACTCTTAATATTCATTACAATTTACCAGCATCAATATTCTAAACAAATTATTTCCATTTCTTCTCTTCTCACTTACTATTAAAGGATACCTTCTATATTTAATTAATCCTTAATCATGTATGTCTACATGGAATTGATTACTTATATGATAAGACAAATTCTCAATCAATTTGTCTTTTGTTACAAATATGTCAGCATCATTACTTTATCATCTTCTGAACTTACACTAAATATACAGTATGTACATAGTTATGTGTAAATAGTAAACATAATAAAATGTACTTTAAATCCTTGATTGACTTATGTGTCCTGTCTCTCTATACCAATTCCATAACTTTTACATCAATTTTTTTTTATAATACGATAGCATCTTAAATTACCATATAAACATTCTTAAATTCTTTATTATTACTAATTGTCTCGACTACTTCAAGGTTCAATATTCTTGTTACTCTCATACTTATTTATATATACATGCCCATGTACATATATAGTCAAATTTACAACTATTTCCTTACACGCATGATTCATTATTGTCATTCTCTCATTTATTTATTATCCTTATATAGTCAAATTTACAACTATTTCCTTACACGCATGATTCATTATTGTCATTCTCTCATTTATTTATTATCCTTTCCTTCAAATTTAGAACTTGATTACTTTTCACCTTTCTTTAATTTCATCAATCGCAGTTCTTTGTTCCTTGGGTCTTGTATGTTGCTTGTGACTTTTAACTTTCCATAAATGATTTGACAATATTGTGCTTCATCTTTCTTTAATCATATCCTTTATCAGGTAGCTATTTTTAATTTCTTATTAATAGATCTCATTGGACATTATCATAGGAGGGGTTTATTCCTACACTCAAAGAAGTAGCATAATTCCCACTGACCTTTTCATAAATGGTATTGATGCATCTGTGCCAAAATTCCAAAACTTCTTCAATTTCTATCTCTTTGCTTAATAAAAGGTGGTCCACTTGTCTTAGCATTAGCTATAAAACCATCGCATATCATACTTTTTGTTGGTTTTTTTTTTTCCAAAGAGGATTCATTTAATCCTTAGTAACATTGTAACATCTTCCTGTTGAGTTCAAAAAGGCATGTATATTCTTTTAAATTCTCAAGTTCTTCTTATAATGTATCCCATCAAACTTAATTGTTATACATATCATGCATTTCAATGCTACTTCTTATTGACATTCGTACTTATGCCTTTCTATCTTCTTTACTTATTTCCTCTATTTTATGATCAAATTATTACTCACTTTTCTTTCTAATTCCTGACTTATGTTTCGATAAGTATAATGGAGAAATACAATTTCATTTGGTCAACACCATCTCTTGGCATATTCTAACGTGATTATTGGAATCCTTATTTCTATCATTCAAATATGTGGCCCATTTATGATCCATGGAAATTTCTAACACTTATATGATATTATTTATCCTTCTTTCATACTTCATCTTTCAATAAATTTGAACATCTCTATTATTAGACATGTGTTAACTTTTCTTTTCTCATATCCACGTTCTAATTTTGACTAATTCTTTTTCTTCATACTATATAACTTCAAGCTTTATCTAAACTATGATTACCTTGAAGTACTTTTTATCTTTTGCATTAGAGTACTTCCTTCTCCACATATATATATAATTGAATATCAATTTGTGAATCATTCAATCTGATTAAAATTAATCTCATAATTAAAGTTGAAACTATATCAAGTTGCAGAATAAAATGAGAGTCAAATAACAATTATAATTAACTATTCTAGAATGTTAATTATCATTTAATATTTAATAAAGTCATATTGTTATTGAAGTTCTTTATCATTGAGACATATTATCATTATATAAGACTTCTATAAGTGAGAACTACTATTTGAATTCTGTATTAACAAGGCACATTATTACTAAGTCCTCTATATGAGATACGTTTTCTCAATTCCTCTTTTGGCGAGGCATATTATTATTATCTAAATCCTCTCTATGAGACATATTTTTTTGATGATCACAAAGACACATTGTCATTTAAGCCTTCTATGGGTAAGGTATATTATTATTTAAAGGCTTTCTTTGATGAGATATTATATGAGGACCTCTAGGTGAGGTGGATTCCTAAGGTCCTCTATAAGGCATATTATTTGAGACCTCTCTTGGTGAGGCACATTATTTGAAGACATCTAAAGAAGGATCATCTTGAAACTATTAGGAATCTATAAGTCAACGTATTGTGGTATTGAAGACTTAAAACTCTTAGGAATATATAAGTCCATGTGTTGTGGTATCGAAGACTTAAATCTATCTAGAATCTATAAGTCCACTTACTATGGCATCGAAGACCTAAAGCCATTAGAAACATAAGCTTGTGCATCATTAATTATATATTAGTGCCTCAATTGCCTCAAAGCATAAGCAATTACTCTGTCATCTTGTATCAATACACTTCGTGTCCTACTTGCGACGCATCACACTATTGTGTGGAGAGATTGCTTATAAAGCTAAAGGAGTGGAGGAAGGAATTACAATATTTTGATGTGGGATTAGGACTCAAAACAAAGGAGAAAGATGGAGCATCCCAAGGCTTATTGCGTGACCGGCTTACAGTTCTGCTGGCGGTCTTGCTGCAGCCAATTGGGTAACTCGGTCATCTGACTGATTTTTAGTCCATTTTGGTTCGTTTTTGCCCGTTCCTGATTTTGAAAGTCTTGGGGACTTTTCTAAAGTTTATGGAAGTCCAATTGCGCCATGTAAATGCTTAACTCTTGCTCATAGACCTACACAAATCTAATTATATGTTATAAAATGTCCTGTAGGTGCAAAATTAGGTGTTCATTATGTGATTTTTTGCAATAATTCTTTCAACCTTTCTTTTATGTATATGATGGTCATTTTCAATTTTTTTAAATTAAGAGAACTCAAAAGCTTTAATATTATAAATAATTTTTCAAAGAAAAAATTACAAAAAAATATTTTTTATCTATAAAAAAGGAGACTAATTTTCTAAGAAATAAATCAAGGTAAAATACTTTTAAAAAGGAATGAAAAAAATACTTTTCAATCATTAATATAGTGCTCAAATAAAATACTATACTTATTTTTACCATAAAAGAAAAATAGGAAAAATGAGATTTAGTCATTAACAAAAAGAGAAAGAAAAATAATACCATATTTACTTTTACCTATTATAATAGATTACAAGCTTCTTTTTAAAAATGAGACCAATAGAAAAGAGAGTGTCTGAAAAAAAATTTAAAATAAGTATTGCTAGCATTTATGATGATCTAGAACATAAGCCAACCATTTTTATTTTGTGGTATGGATAATATAGGAACAACCTATCTCATTACTAATGCAATGTTTCACTTAAGAATGAAACACTTGGAGATAGACTTTTATTTTGCAAGAGATAAGAGTTGCTAATTAGAAAGAGCTAAAAATAACACATATATCAACTCATGATCGGGAGATGTACTTACAAAGCCATTATCTAGATAGATATTTCTCTTTCTAAGACCCAAGTTAAAGTTTTTTCACAAGTAGTTCAACTTGTAAGTATGTGATAAAGATTGGTATAAGTTACTGATATTGTTTGTGTTATATATATAATCTAAAGATTAATATAGTGTGTTAGTCTCCTATACATAATCTAAAGATTGATATAGTACATCTAACTTTACTTTATTTGTTAGCGAAATTAATATAAATATTATATACTGTACAAACTATTATTTCTAAATAGAAATATTGGATTTATAGTTGTAAAATATTGTTAAATTTCTTTTGTACACTAAACAATCACCTTATCACCTTAAACTTGATCAAATTATCATACCACCTATCATCCGATGTTATGCTTTGATGTCATCACTACATCATTGTCATCATCAATGACTAAATGTATTGAGTGAATGTTACAAATGTATAGAGTATCAATTCTTTCTTCTTTGATGGAGTGGGACATCTAGGTTGCTTGGGGGAAACTCATTTGGAAGGTTTACATCCCTCCCTCCCCTTTCTTTTTATGTGGGCATTTACTACATAACAAAATTCCCTGTGATGATGAACTTAGGCAATGAGGAATTATTTTAACATCATGCTGTTGACTTTGCAAAAAAGCATAGAAATCTACTGCCCATCTCTTTTTCTCTTGGCCTTTTTTGTTAGAGATATGGGGGTAGCCATTTTCTCAACTTTTGGTGTTCATTTGGAAACTTTCTCAAGTATGGATTCTCTCCTGCAATAGGTTACTAGTGTGCATTTAAGCTCACATCTTTGTCCTTTTTTATTAGTTGCTGTAATTTCTAGTAGTTGGGCAATGTGGCACACAAGGAATCAAGCTACTTTTGAGGATATTCCCCTTGGTGTTTCTTATTATTTAAGGGTTATCTGGTATTGCATCAAGTAAACAAACTCCTTCATTATTGGCACAACAAAATCATTAGTGTATGAGTGGAAAATTCTTGGCAATCTTAAATAGTAAGGACACTATCCTTGCACTCCAAGAATTATTGAAATGTCTTGAAATTGTCCCCCTTGCAGATGACTCAAAATAAACACTAATGGTGCATCCTTGAGATGTCCGGGTGATGCGAATGCAGGTATTGTGTTCATAAACTATCGTGGTCTCATTTTATTTTATACTACTATTCCTTCCGATCAATTCTATGCTTTTGAGATTGGGCTTTGTGTAGCCATTATGGTGCATCTCAATACAAAACAGAAAAGCTGTAGTCAAGATTGCCTTAAGATAGACTCCATGTATGTTTTTTATTGTTTGAAGAAAAAATTATTAGATGTTTTGTGGAAATGGCTTACATTTTGGCTAGAGTGTTTGCACTACATTGATCAAATTACCTTTGTGATAACTCATTCTTTTAGAGAGACCAATTACGTTGTAGATCTTTTATCCTACAAAGCAACCCATTTACATAAGGCAGTTTTGTGGACTTCTATCACCATATTTGGCACCTCTTTTATTGCCGCGATGCCTTAAGGTAGCTTTCAAATACTAGTTGTCTATTTCCTATTACAAAGATTAGTTCTATAGTTATTCTATTTTGCACCTCCTTTGTTGTCGCGATGCCTCAAGGTAGCCTTACTATTATTTCAAATACTAGTTGTCTATTTCCTATTACATATAATAGTTCTATAATTATTATATTTTGCTTTTGTCATTGCATTGTCAATATGATGTACTATGTATTTCTTTTCTTTTACTTTTAATAATATTGGTTGTGTTTTGGCGTGATGTAGGCATTAGGAGGGTGCCATCCCCAGTGCACTCTTGATCTTTCCTTCACTGACTTAGAATAATATATATATATATATATATATATATATATATATATATATATATATATATATATATATATATATATATATATATATATATATATATATATATATATATACTTGACTCAATTAGCCAGTCTTTGTAAAATATGACTTCAATATTATTTGTTTCTTCTTGATATGTCTCCTTAGACCTCATCTCTTACTTTATATATATATATATATATATATATATATATATATATATATATATATATATATATATATATATATATATATATATATATATATATATATATATATATATATACTTGACTCAATTAGCCAGTCTTTGTAAAATATGACTTCAATATTATTTGTTTCTTCTTGATATGTCTCCTTAGACCTCATCTCTTACTTTAGTGCATTAAGAAGCTTTGTTGTACTGTTCTCATATTGTAAGGGAAAATTTTCCAATGTGATTGTTGCTTTGAGTGCATCGTTGTGCGAGACAAAGTCTAGTAAAACTATCATTTTCAGCTTCATCTTCTTTGTCATTTTCCATAACATTGTCAATAGTTTAACAACTCTAGAGTTGCCTTGTTTCTCCTGGATAATTCAAAATGTATAAATTAATCAGTTATTAATTTATCGATTATATAATATATTGATAAATTAATAAATTTAGTGGTCCTATAGTTATTAATCTATAGAGATTTAACTATAGTTAAGCTTTTATAAAGTGAACACTAAATCCATAATATACATATAATTGGAATAGATAATAGTAAAAGTTTGAATTACATAGATATAAATTTAATACTCCATACTTCAGTTAATAATGAAGATCTCTAAAGTATGGATAAGATAGCAAGATAGTAAGAATTAAGAACTGTTATTGACAAGGACGAAGAGGAAGAGAATAGTTAAGGAGCTTTTATTGTGACTTTGACATAAGTTATAGGGAAAAAGAAACCATGAAGAATATAGATTCTTCTTGAAATGAATAAAGACATTTAAGATAAGTTCAGTGATGAGGCAAGGCATTATGAAGGAAAGTGATTTGAGGCAGAGTTAAAGATAATATAAATAATAAGAGACATGATATGAAGGAAAATATGTATAAGTTAATTGATAAGGAAGTTTATACGGATAGATGAATTTAGTCTAGGTGAAGCAAAATCGGAATAAGACTATAACACTAGTGGTGCATATTTATTTGTAAGATGAGTAAATAAGTTCAATTCCATTGTATAAAGGTAGATTAATATTATAGTATTGGTAAGTGTAGAGTGTAAGAATATGTGTTCAGAGTAAGTGATTAGTGAATAAGATTAAAGCAACGTTTAAATTTGTATATGTGAATTATTATTTATATATGCAATATGAGTATAAGATTTAAGTATTGAATAAGAATATGTGCATGATCAAGTTTAAGTTATTGCTTGTAAGTTTCATTAGTATATATATGAGCATGAATGGTTAAAGTTGTATGGTTGCTAGTCTAGCATTAACCATAAAAGATTACTTTATATATCAATTGTTTTTAAGTGTCATATGAAAGTTGAGTGATAATTAATGATGGTTTTGATTAATAGATGTACGTGATGAGTGATTTGAGATGTTATCCTTACCAAAAGATGATTTGGGAGAAGAAGGTATGTTTTCTAAAGTTTGAAATGAGAAAATAATTAAGGGATAAGGCTTTAATCTACGTTGGAATGCCCATTACAATATTGTAATGCCTTGTGCCTATTACTAAAGTGTAATGCCCATTACAAGGCAATCATACTTGTGAATTTCTCTTTTACTTGGAATTTGATACTTTTGGATCATCAGCCAAAACGTCCATTACTCATATATTAACGCCTGTTACATATAAGGGCTTATATATATTGGAATTTTGGCGCAAATTGAATGAACCATTTTCTTTTATTTCTAAACATTTCTAGACACTTCTACACTCCATGTTCTTCATTTTTCTATCAATCCAACCTAAATTTCTTACATTTCTCTATATTAAACACAAGATCTTAATAGAGATTCAAGGATTCAAGTGAGGATTCCTTTCTTAGAGGAATTTTGGTTAAAGAGCAATGCGTAATCTTTAAGATAAGCTTTTTATCCTTTAAATTTCTTTTGGGTTTAGTTTAGTTGGTGTTTAACCATGAATTATGAGTTAAATAGTGATTATTTATGGTATATGTTCTAAGGATTGAGTTTGTTTCGAGAAACCTTAAGTGTAAGAACCCTAAGATTTGAGTTTAGTTTTATATGGCTATAAGATATGACTGTTAATAAGACATAAGAAATAAGAATATATGGTTAAAAATTGGAATATCAAGTTATATGACTAGGGTTTCATGGACTTGAGCGTTAACTAAAGCTTTAGAATGATTTTCTCTTATATGTTTTCTTAATATACAAGGCATATATTTATACATAAACAATGGTTTAGGAAAACTATATCCATGCAGATAGCTTTAGCAAGAAAAATACAAATCCCATAACTTAGGGGATATATACAAAAATGGTATAAATTAGCTCCTAAAATTTCTCAATGAGATCTGTAAAACTCATGCCATCACTCCCCCTTAAATTGGTGTAAAGATGTCTTCAATGCCTAACTTGTCAAGCGAGCTATGAAAATTTTTACTAGAGACTGCCTTTGTAAGTATATCAGCAAGCTAATCATTTGATCAGACAAATGGAAATTAAACCACTCCTTCTTTAAGATTTTGTTTTATAAAATGTTGATTTACCTCAATGTGCTTAGTGTAGTCATATTGAACTAGGTTATGAGAAATTTTAATGGCAGCCTTATTATCATAATATAGGTTCATTGCTGAGTTGGGAGCAAAACCAATTTCTGATAATAACCTTTTGAGCTATAGAAGTTCATATAGACCCTTTGCTAATCCATGAAACTCAGCCTCGGCATTTGATAATGCAACTACTTTCTGTTTCTTACTTCTCCATATAGCTAGGTTACCACCAATGGAAGTGAAGTACCCAAAAGTAGATTTTCTAACAGATATACTTCCTACCCAATCAGCATCTGTGTAGCCCTCAATATGTAAGTGATGATTCTTAGAAAACATGAGTCCTCTTTCAGGAGATGATTTCAAATAACGAGGTATTCGAATCACAACACCCATATGATCTTTACTAGGACTATACATGAATTGACTAACTATATTAACAACATATGAAATGTCTAGAAGGGTATGGGATAGATATATTAATTTACCCACTAGCAGCTGATACATCTCCTTATTGATTTGTGAATTGATCTGAACATTCCCCAAATTTTTGATTTTGAACCATTGGGGTATCAGTTGTCTTACAATCAAATATCCCAACCTTGATTAGCAAGTCTAGAACATACTTTCTTTGTGGAAGAAAGATGCCTTGCTTTAATCTAGCCACCTCAATCCCTAAGAAGTAATTGAGCCCTCCTAAGTTTTTCATCTCAAATTTAGTAGCCAATTGTTTTTCCAGCTTATGGATTTCTTCAATATCATCTCTTATAATTATCATGTCATCCACATAAATTATCAAGGCCATTATCTTTCCTTATTGTCATTTTAGGAAAAGAGTGTGATTTGATTTGCTTTTTTGAAAACTTTACTTTTTTATAGCCATACTAAAATGGCCAAATCAAGTACATGGTGACTGTTTTAGTCCATAGAAAGCTCTTTGTAACTTACACACAATGCTAGTTTTAGGTGTTGAGACATAACATGGTAGAATGTCCATATATACTTCCTCCTTAAGGTCTCTATAAAGGAAAGCATTCTTAACATCGAATTGGTTTAATGGCCAATCTAAATTTGCTGCCAAAGATAGCAATACTCTAACAATATTTAATTTCGCCACTGGAAAGTATGTCTCATGATAATCCACTCTATAAGTCTATGTATAGCCCTTGGCTACTAGTTTCACCTTATATAGTTCAATAGACCCATTTGCCTCATATTTAATGGAGAAAAGCCATTTGCACCCTCACTATTTTATTTCCTTTAGGCAGAGGAATAAGGCTCCATGTTTTGTTATTTTCCAATGCTTTCATCTCTTCTATAATTTCTTGAGACCATTTTGGATCAGTTAAAGCTTCATGAATTCCTGGTGAATATGACATGAGGATGACTCATCACCAAAGCTGTTGAGAGGTTTATTTAGCCTTTGAGTGGTTGCATGATTAGAGATTAGATATTTTGATTTTTTCCTTTAAAATTAGGTAAGTACCAAGTTGGGGGCTTACCCCTATTATACATAAATGGTAAGTAATAACTAATAGGAGTATCAAAATTATGGCTAAAGGATGGAGCAACGGAAGTTACTCATGAATATTCTCAATAGAAAGATCATCATAGATAGGTACATGGAGCAGAGCTTTACTTGGTGTGTTATTTACAAGACCTTCTCTAGTTATTAGTGCACCTTTTTCTCTTATAGCATCATTCTCTGGAGTTATAACATTCGTTGCAATATCATCTAATGCAATATCTATTATACTATTTATAGTTTGTAACATAACTTTTTCTATATTTTGAAAAATAGTTTTTTCATTGTAGTCACAATCCCATTGCTTCTACTTTTCATTCCCTATATCTCCCTGAAGAGGAGAAGTTGATACCGATTGTGAGTAAAAATTTTTTGATTCTACGAATGAGACATTCATTATGACATATGTATGTTTACTGGTAGGATTATAGTAGTGATAGCCTTTCTGATTTGTACATACCTAAAAAAAAAAAAAAATACAACAATTAGCACAAGGGTCAAGCTTTGTTCATTGATTTTTGTGGAGATGAACAAATGCAACACATCCAAAGACAAGCAGTGGAAAAAGTAGGACAGATGGTAGCATAAAATGTTTTGACAAAGCCTGGAGTGGAGTTTTGAAGTCTAAAACTTTAGAAGGCATACAATTCAGCAAGTAGATCATAATGACAGTAGCATCAACCCAATAGTTAGGAGGTACTTTCGCTCCAATTAATAGAGCACATGTAGTTTCCAAAATGTGTCTATTTTTCCATTTGGCCATGCCATTTTGTTAAGGAGTTTGAATGCATGAGAACTCATGGAGGAGACCATATTTATGAAAATATTCTAAAAACTTTGTATTAACATATTAGCCCTTATTATCATATTGAAAAATTTTGATCTTGGTTAAGAATTGTGTTTGAATCATAGTGTGGAAAGCACAAAACAAATCAAATACCTTGTCTTTGTATTTCAATAGATATAACCATGTCATCTATGTATAGTCATCTATAAAAGTGACAAACCAACATGCACCAGAGGTAGTAGTGCTCGAAAAGGGCCCCCAAACATTTGAATGAATCAAAGCAAAAGGGATATCACTTCATTTAGACTAATAGGAGAAGGTACATGATGATTCTTAGCAAAAATGTAAGTCTCACATTTAAAATCTGAATACTTGAGATGAGAAAATAATTGTGGAAAAAAATGCTGCATATAATTGAATGATGGGTGTCCCAGACGGTAGTGCCATAACCAAATCTATTTTTCCTTTGTATTTAATGAATGGTTTAGATCATTGACTTTGTTGGTGTTGAAATCATCCATGTAGTATAACCCCTCCCTTTTAGTACCACGCCCAATGACCTCCTTTGTGAGAACATCATGAAAAAGACAAAAATGAGGATACATTAGTGTTACACAGTTTAGTTCTTTAGTGATTTAGCCTATCGATATCAATTTATTTGAAAGAGAAGGTACTAAAAGAGTATTAGATAAAGATATCGAAGGTGATAATTGCACTGTTCTAGCCTCTTTAAGTGGATACATGACTCTATTAGCATTAGAAATATTGGTTCGTTTTGGTTCTATACTGTTAACAAAGTAATTTAGATAAAATGTCATATGATCTGTTGCACCATAGTCCACTATCTAATCTTCCTTTTTCTGCTCATCATAAACAAGTTGTGAGGCCTTGCTCGAGCACTGGTCTGATTCGCTAAGTGGGATCAAAATGCTCATGTGACCTAAGTCTCACAATAGAACTCTCGGGTTCAGATTGATTGATTTTAAAGAGTTGCCACCTTAATTTTATTTTATTTGAGAAAAAGATTAAGAAAAAAACCCAAATTGACTCCAATTAATATCCCAAAGGAAAAGACCACTAGTCTCGAAACCAAAGAGGATTTAGGGACTAGGTTTTTGATTTATTTTAGCAAAATTAGTTTGGCAATGAACTTAGTTGTGACTCAAAATTAATTTCATGAATAATGCATTGATGCATGATACTCATTCCATTCATAAGTAAACAAAACATAAAAGTAAAAGAAAGTAAAAAGTTAAATCTAGATTACACCAAAAATCCAATTAGGGGATAATTCCTTTAGCCCTTATAGGTTTTAGGGAAGTCACACATTCCCTAAACTAATCCTAATAAAATCAATGTAATGGACAAAAAGAGATCAAATTAATAAAGAAGGCGATAAGGGGAAGAAGTTGTTTTATTTTAATTGGATTCGCTGCTTGATGAATCAAACATGTCTGCGTATCCTTTTGAATGGGAATCAAAACCAATGTAATTCTTCATTCTTGCAAAGGGGTTTATTTAGCCAAACCACTTTATCATGTTTTGATTGATTGATTGATTGAGTTGATTCATTGATTAACAAGTTAAGTTAATTACTTTAGATTTTAATTAAATATCTTAAGTGAATCAATTGAGAAAAGACATGGAGCCTTGGTAGGAGAAGAGAAAATCCTAAGGAGGGAAATAATAAATTAAATAAATAAAGGAAAGAAAAAGAATAGGGAAAGGAGACTTACCTCTGACGGCGGGCGACGACTAGCCTCAGGCAGCAAGAAGCTTTTGACTTGATGGGTCATAATTCCACTTTCTCTCAGCTTGAGGTGGAACTTGAACCTTGAATGGAAGAATGCTTAATGGCCTTATGAAGTAAGGAGCATGATCAAAGCGAAACTAAAAGGAAAACGTTAAAACTAGAAGCTCATTCCTTTTTGTAGAACAAGCAAAAGAAAAGAGTTTTAAAGCTTTCTTTGAGGCTTTGAGTTGCTCTAGCAAGTTTATGGTGTATAAACCTGAGCTTAAGAGGTTTGAATATCTAGTAAGAGGGGTGGTGAGTAGTTCTACTCACTTTTCGATGTGGGAATTTAGACTTAGATGTTGCGATTGCATGGGGCCCCTGTGGTTTCGCAGGGCCAATGTACGGTTGCCATTGGTGACCGCATGTGGCCACTTTGCAACTGCACGTGGGCTGTGCAGTTTTGTAGCCTGTTGGATGCTGATTTATGTAATTTTGGCCCTTTTTGCCTTGTTCTCATCCATTTTTGACAATTTTGGTTATGTTGTGCTTGTTATCCAATCTTGACTGATTTAAGGGTGGTGCAAAGGTTAAAAGGATAGGTTTTGATTCTCGAAACTCTGTTTTCCATTTTTCTAATTTTGGCCATTTTGACTTCCAAAGGTCTGTTTACTGAGCCTAAGAACTTCTAAGGTTCAAATGTAAACTAGAAGGTGCAAAATCAAGGAAATCCATTTTTCAACAGGGCATTGCCCAGTACCTAGCAAGAGATGCTGCCTCCTTGACTCCTGCTCGCTAATCAGATAGTAGGACCACCTCATTAGCTTTATGTAGCCCACTAAACCTAATAGGTGTAAATTTGCTGCCAAATAAAGAGGGTGTAAAATTAAGGGTTCACATAAGTAAGTGTGAGGCCTCACCCAAGCAGCACTTATTTGATTCGGTAAGTGGAATTGAAATGCTCATTTAGGTTTGAACTCACGATGGAACCCTCGAATTCAGATTAGTTGATTTTTAAAAAGAGTCGCCACCTTAATTTTATTTTATTTGGGAAAAGATTAAGGGAAAAATCCAATTTGACTCCAATTAATATCCCAAAGGAAAAAAAGATCACTAGTCTCAAAACCAAAGAGGATTCGGGGACTAGGTTTTTGATTTATTTAGAAAAATGATTAGTTTGGCAAATTTAATACAAAATGACTTAAAATGAATTTCATGAATAATATACAAAATGCATGAACAATTATATAATGCATGAATAAACAAATAAATAAATATTCATCCAAAGCGATAAAGCAATAAAGGAATTAACTTTACAATTCAAAACCAAAATAGGGGATACTTCCTCTAACCCTTATGGTTCTAGGGAAGTCATACATTCCTCAAAATAATTCCAAAATAATTATTAAAGAAAAATACTATAAAAAAAAAAAAGACAACATCAATGTTATAATAAAGAAGACAAATTAAAAGCAAATATCACAAAGAAAATAACTAATTTATTAAAGTGAGAGAACGATTACATTTTATTTAAATTGGATTTGATGCTTTAAACAAGCAAGTCTACGTATCCCTTTGAATCGGAATCAAAATCCATGTAATTTGCCCTTCTTGTGGAGGGGTTAGTTTAGCCTAGCCATTTTATCATATTTCAGTTCATTGATTAAAAGGTGGGTTGATTGATTAAATAAGCAGAATTATTGATTGATTACCAAGTTGTTAATTAGGTCAGGTTTTAATTAACAATTCGATGCAACAATTCAAATTATTTACTTAGTTGACTAAATCAGATTATAATCAACATGCCTCAAAATAACGAAGGAAAATGACAAAACATGCCAAGCAAAGAGACAATAAACGAAAAGAATAAACTAAACAATCCTAAGAAAACAAAACAAAACAAACAAGACAATATAAAATAAAAGAAATACTAAAACAAAACAAAATAAGAAAAACAAGAAAAACAAGAAAATAATTACCTTACAAGGACGAGACTTGGGAACGTAGGGCGGATGAAGCGGACGATCGGATCGCAATTCCACCTTTTCAGCTTGGCAAAATGACAATCTTAGAACGGCGACTTTAATGGCGTATTTGGGACCTCCTCGGACTGATTTGATGAGAGCTACCTCGAAACGACCTCCTTAACAAAATAAAATAAAATAAAAATTTTAAACTAAAAGTTCATTCCTTTCAGACCAAACCTTAAAGAGTGTTGATTGCTTTGAAATCGATTAGTTTGATTAAGCAATTCTGAGTGTGGAAATGAGGAAGGAGGGTGTAGCTTTTATAGGGAGAGAGTTGGGAGCAAAAATGGTGAACTTTCAATGTGGGATTTGCTTCCCAATGCACAAAACCACATAGGATGCTTTGGGAACTGCACACGGTGACTTCAGACCGAATGGAATAGAGGGCAACTGCACAGGACCTGTGCGGTTCTGCACAAGACCTATGCAGTTTTGCAAAGGGTCTGTGCAGTCACAGTTGCCCTATGCGGTCTCTGTGAGACCGCCTGCCATTTTTGACTCCGTTCTCATCCATTTCAGCTTCGATTTAAGCTCAGTTTGATTTTATCGATTTGTAATTAAGTGTGGGTTGTTTGGAGGTGCAAATTTGAGGGTTCACAGTTACCCCCTCATTAGAATTGGCCTGTCGGGAAGGCGATTCTGATGAAAGTGAACCTAGGGATGGAAAAAATGAACCAAAGGGATATCTAAGTCAAGATTAAGACATATTCAGGTGAAAGGCATGATTTTTTTTTGTCTTTTTATATATAGGCAAAGGATAGATAGAAAAAGAAACCATAGAAATGTTTAGGTGATCATTACTAAATATTTATGGGTGAAGTTTCAAAAGAATATTGATAAAGGGACAGGGATAGGAACCACATGGATGTCTAGGTGATCGTTACTAGACATTTATCGGTAAAATGAGATTTTGTCAATGGCTATCAGTTAAGCCTTGACCTTGGATGGGAGAATGATCTTAGTGAATTTCAATTAAGACTATCTATTCGGCCTTAATGTTAGAAGATAAAAAATATTTCAATCAAGGCTATTTGTCCAGCCTTAATGTTAGAGAATTTAAATCAAGGCTATCTATCTGGTCTTAATATTGGAGATAAAAATGATATAGGTAAATCTCAATGAAGACTATCTGTTTGGCCTTAATGTTAGAAGATGAAAAATATTTCAATCAAGACTATCTGTCCAGCATTAATGTTGGAGAATTTAAATCAAGGCTATCTGTCCGGACTTAATATTGGAGATAAAGATGATCTAGGTAAATCTCAATTAAGGCTATCTGTTCGGCCTTAATATTAGAAAATAAAAAAGATTCGGGAAAATCTCAATTAAGGCTACTTGTTTGGCCTGAATGTTAGAGGATAAAGAAGATCTGGTGAAAATCTTAATCAAAGTTATCTGTTTGGCCTTAATGTTTAGAGAATTTAGAAGAATTGATGAAATATGGTAAAAGTAATGGTTCTAATCTATTTTGGAAAGCCAGCTCAATGTCTGGTCAGTTTTGAGACATTTCTGGTAGGAATAATGACAACCCTATCTGGTAGGAATTGATGAAGAGATATATTGGCTGGCAGGAATGATGATGACCCTGTCTGGTAGGAATCGGCAAAAAGATGATCCATTTTGATTCAGAAGTCTAGCTTACAACTTGTCATATTATGAAATTCATCTGACTATGCAATGATTAGATACCTTAAACCTGTGAAGGGTCAATTTGGTAGGAAAGTGCTGAGCTTTTGGGAGAAAGATGCCCCCACTTTGGAAGGTAGCTTGGTTATTTGGTCTTTGGTTGTTCGGTCTAGGAAGAAGTCACTTTGGGAGGTTAAGCTAGGTATAGCTGGAAGAGGTCGGGTTGGACTTAGGTGGGTTCTGCTTGGAAGAAGTTTTGGTTTGAGGCTGAATTGGAAAGCTTGATCAGGGGGGTCAAGTCCTTGGAGACAATTAGGTCGAAAGGCTAGGTCAAGTTTTGGGGAAGGTCAATTTGTTGGGCTTGTCTCTAAAGAACTTCATACAGGAGAGTTTGGTTAGGTCTGACAATTGGCTTGGTTAGTTATGGCCTTGTAGTTTGGTTTTAGGGAAGATTGTTTAGGATGAGTGGATCATTTTGGAGGGATAGGTTAGGTTTGTCCTTGGCTAAGGTCACTTGGAAGCTCAATCTGGTTTGGCTATATGAGAGATCAGATTAGAGGCTTAGTCAAGGCATTGCCTTTTGGTGAGTTCATTCGAAAGGCTTGGTCAAATTTTGCCTTAAGAATGTGTCAGAGAGATTAAGCTGGGATGCTAGACTTGAGAGGCTAATCTTGGCTTAGAGGAAGGCTCAAGCCAGGAAATCCATTTATAAGGCTCAGTTAGATTTGCTTTAAAGGAGATCATGGGCTTCATAAATGAAGGGCTTTTGGGAGTGGGCTTCATGGTGAAAGCTTTTGGTTTTGTGGGCTTCATGGCTAAGGCTTTTTGGGAGTGGGCTTCATTGTGAAGGCTTTTTAGGAGTGAGTTTTATGGTGAAGGCTTTTTGGGAGTGGGCTTCATTGTGGTGAAGGCTTTTTGGGAGTGGGCTTCTTAGTGAAGACTTCTAAGTGTTGAGGATAGTTTTTTACAAGGGTGCTTTGGATGGTTGGTTTTGGCTTAGGTATGGTGCTATAGGTTTTGGTCACAAGGATACCATAGGCCCATGGATAAGGGTTTGCCCTTTGACATGGTTGCATTAGAATGGTTTGTAGGCCTTAAGAGCTTTGATTCTTAGGATTATGTGTTTCGCCAATGAGGCTTATTCTTTCAAAGATAATGAGATGTTTACCAAAGAGGTACAAAATGGGCCTTGACTGGTTTGAGTCCTTCTTGGTCAATTTGAGGATGATAGGTTTTGGGAGATATTCCTCGACTAGATTCAACGATGATGAGTCTTGAGAGATTTAAGATTTTTGGTTCTGCCCGTGATGAGATTTTGCTAAGGAAATGGTGTTATGGAGTCTGAGCTTGAAATGATGGTATGATTTACCTATGAGGCTTAGGATAGAAAAGTTTGAGAATAGTTTAAAGGTAGGCTGAAACTTCTGCAAAGAATCATAGAGGCTGTATAGCTTTACTTTTTGTAGCATAAATCATGGAAAAGAGCAAGTCAAGCTTTTCCTATTATTTAAGATTGAAGAGACTCTTGGAGTGACACTTAACTGATTTGACTTGACGTAGATGACACACTAACTGAAAGAAAAAGGCCTTGGGAATGGCCAAAGGACTAATAAGAAGAGACAACTTAGGGATTATGCCCCTAGTGATCGATAAGGACGTGACAGACTGGAGATTTAGCTTTTTGAGCTAAACAATGGGATGGATTGACAACAGATAATGACATTCTTGAAAGACATGCCCTTATTATAGGATAAAGGCATAGAAGAAAGTATATCCTTAGAGAATGAACCTCTGGTGAGGAAGGATGACTTTGGAGACATAAGACGAGATGGATTGATTGAAGATGACAACTTTAGACATGAGGGAAGATGACTTGGATGAGCTTTCTCTCTCTCTCTCTCTCTCTCTCTCTCTCTTAGCTCTTACTTTTGCCTAAGCTGCCCTTTTGGGTTTTCAACGTAGCGAGCTTGAATTAATGAAATTTGGAAGAAAATTCCACCATGGTTTGGGCTATTGCCTTTTTTTTCATTTTGAAGGGCTTTGACCTTTGAATTCTAGATTTGACAAAGATCTTCTCTGAACTTATTACCCTTTGTTAAGGTGCATCTTTTGATTACCCAATGTGCAACAGGTAATTACATTTACTTGCTCTTTATGCTTCAACTATTTGATCATTTGACCTTCTTTGGTTATGTGCAATTGTTGATGGTACCTCAAATTTTAACATATGCTAATTATCGTGTATTTGACTGTTCGTTTATTTCTCTCTCTTTTTTTTTCTTTTTCTTTTTTGCTTTTTTTTGGGTAATCTCATCCATGTCGGACTAAAGAGGAAGACAAAAAATAAATAAATAAATGCACTAATAAGAAAAAGTAGATGCATTACTATGAAGAAAACTTTATTACAAGATGACAAAAAGGGAACTGACGTAGTTGGCAAAATACAAAATAAAATAAAATAGAATGACAGACTCTGACTCAAAGTTAAACTCAGACTTTGAATTAGAATTCAACCTTAGATAGGTCAGATTAGCTAGGCTTGAACTTCTCCATGTTATGCCACTCAGGGTTGAGGTAAGGTGGGGTTGAGTCGGATCTAGATTCCTCATCATTGTTCAGGTTGGTGGTGGGGAATTCAACTTGAAATGATTTACTTTGGATGCAATCTTCAACCTTTGATGTTGTTGCAACCAAAGCTCTGAAGGTAGGTATGTATTGTGTTAGCAAGTAGGCTCGATAGGCTGGAAGTAGATTCTTTCCAATGATATCTACTTGTTCTTGCTCGATTGGCTTGTTTACCATTTGAGCAGCTTTAGCCCTCCACCTAGTAAGGAACTTGTAAAAGGACTCATTTGGAAGTTGCTTTGTGGTCTCCAAATCATGCCTAATGACATCTACTTCAGTGCTGTAATGATATTGTCTAACAAAGACATGACAAATATCATCCCATGTTCTTTTTTGGCTCTTATCCAGTGAAAGAAACCATCTTCTAGCAGCTCAGGTTAGCGATTCTTGAAATATTTGAGCAAGAAGCTCATCGCTAAGTCCCATAGGTTTCATTACTCCTATATATATCTTCAGATGAGTTTTCGGGCATGTGGTTCCATCAAATCTATCCAATTCAGGCATTTTGAATTTTGAAGGAAGCTTGGCATCAGGGAACAAGATTAAGCTATCCATATCAATTAAGCCATTATAGTGCTTCAGGGATTTGATGGTTTTCTCCATAGCTTCAAGTTTATCCATAAGTAATTTGGTATCCTGAGACAAAACTTCCCCACCTTGAAAAGGATTTAGGGGAGAGGAACTTCTAGAGTGGGTAGTGGTGTTTAGGGCTTGAGTATTGGTAGGTTTCCCCAGATAGGTTTGGTTCGAATTGTGATTGAGATTATTGAGGTTTGCTTGGTTAATCAAGGCTCGAACTTCCTCAATGATGGCTTGCCTTTGTTCCTTCATGTTTTCTTCAAATGGGATCTGTTGAGCAGCTAGGATAGCTTGAAAATGCTCTTTATGCTTCTTAAGAAGGCTAGTCATAAGTGTGGTTAGGGCATCCATGTCAAGCGGGTTAGCCATTGGTACCTTATGAACCAAATCAAAGAATTAAGGTAAGTGCTTGGTGAAGAGGGAGAAATATAGGCATGCAAACTTTGGAGAGAAAGACTCCCTTTGATATTATGAGCTAATCGCATTTTGTGCTTTTGAGGATTTCCTAAGGTTACCTAGGTCAAGGTCTCAGGCTTAAGGTATTGGGGTGGACCAAAAGTACTAGACTTAGGGTAGTGTGTTAGGCTAAAGTTATTGGGCTTAGGATAATATGTTGGGCCAAAGGTATTGGGCTTAAGATAATGTGTTTGGCCAAAGGTATTACGCTTAGGATAGTGTGTTAGGCTAAAGGTATTAGGCTTAGGGTGGTGTCTTAATGATTTGGTTGGCAGGGTATAGGTAAAAATAAGAGTAGAGGTGTTTTAGGTTAAAGGCTAATGTAATGGGGTAAGGTTTAGGGTGATGGCTTAGGGTTTATGGGGACAAAGGTGATTGCGATAGAGATAGAGTGTTTAAGGTTTAAAAGTAAATGTGTTTGGATAAAAGTGGAAAGTGAGTATGTGACCCTTCTTCGGTTCAATGTATAACCAAGACTAGAGATGAATGCATGTTTTGTTATACAATATCGATGTGTGGTATGCATGGAGAAAATATTTCATGAGAATGCAGAGATGTAAGGTTTTAATTATGGTACATACAACCTAAGGTCAAGATCTAAGTTCATTACATGAAAAGGGGTAAAGGTGGCTTATACAGGGTACCCATCACACTAGAGCAGCGATATACCTAACTACATGTGAGTCAAAGAGCCATGCGTGGGTCCAACAGTACGTGCATGCTCATTACACCTCTGAAAGGATCAAAGGATTCGTCGCGGGGTAGATGATTTCATTATTGGTGAATAGATCCAAGGAGGGTTACCCACTCGATGTTACTTTTTATCCATTGTTTTCCTAAGAAATCTAGGTTGAAAGGCAAGGAGCCAATGCCAATGATGCATGAAAGTCATTTAAGTAATAAAAGTGCCAAACTTTGATTTAAACCAATTGGTAGTCCTCTTATTTCTTTTGTTAAAAAAGAAGGTGGTCCCTAGCGGAGTCGCCGACTGTGAGACCTCGCCCGAGCACCTGTCCGATCCATTAAGTGGAATCGAAATGCTCATTTGGGTTTGAACTCATAATGAAATCCTTGGGTTCAGATTGGTTAAGTCACCGCCTTAATTTTATTTTATTTGGGAAAAGATTAAGGGAAAAACCAAATTTGACTTTAATTAATATCCCAAAGGGAAAAAAGATCACTAGCATTGAAACCAAAGAGGATTTGGGGACTAGGTTTTTGGTTTGTTTAGAAAAATGATTAGTTTGGCAAATTTAATACAAAATGACTTAAAATGAATTTCATGAATAATATACAAAATGCATGAACAATTATATAATGCATGAATAAACAAATAAATAAATATTCATCCAAAGCGATAAAGCAATAAAGGAATTAACTTTACAATTCAAAACCAAAATAGGGGATACTTCCTCTAACCCTTATGGGTTCTAGGAAAGTCACACATTCCCCAAAATAATTCCAAAATAATCATTAAAGAAAAATACTACAAAAGAAAAGACAATATCAATATTATAATAAAGAAGACAAATTAAAAGCAAATATTACAAAGAAAAGAACTAATTTATTAAAGTGAGAGAATGATTACATTTTATTTAAATTGGATTTGATGCTTTAAATAAGCAAGCCTACGTATCCCTTTGAATGAGAATCAAAATTCATGTAGTTCGCCCTTCTTGCGGAGGGGTTAGTTTAACCTAGCCATTTTACCATGTTTTAGTTCATTGATTAAAGGGTGGGTTGATTGATTAAATAAGCAGAATTATTGATTGATTACCAAATTGTTAATTAGGTTGAATTCTAATTAACAAGTTGATGCAACAATTCAAATTATTTACCTAGTTGACTAAATCAGATTATAATCAATATGCCTCAAAATAACGAAGGAAAATGACAAAACATACCAAGCAAAGAGACAATAAACAAAACGAATAAACTAAACAATCCTAAGAAAACAAAACAAAACAGACAAGACAATATAAAACAAAAGAAATACTAAATCAAAACAAAATAAGAAAAATAAGAAAAAAAAAGAAAATAATTTCCTTACGAGGACGAGACTTGGGAACATAGGGCGGATGAAGCGGACAACCGGATCACAATTCCACCTTTTCGACTTGGCAGAATGACAACCTTAGAACGGTGACTCGAATGGCGTATTCGGACCTCCTCAGACTGATTTAAGGAGAGCTACCTCGAAACAACCTCCCTAACAAAATAAAATAAAATAAAAATTTTAAACTAAAAGTTCGTTCTTTTCATACCAAACCTTAAAGAATGTTGATTGCTTTGAAATCAATTAGTTTGATTAAGCAATTCTAAGTGTGGAAATGAGGTAGGAGGGTGTAGCTTTTATAGAGAGAGAGTTGGTAGCAAAAATGGTGAACTTTCAATGTGGGATTTGCTTCCCAACGCACAAAACCTCATAGGACACTTTGGGAACCGCACACAGTGACTTCGGACCGAATGGAACTGAGGGCAACCACACAAGACCTGTGCGCGGGTTTGCATAGGACCTATGCAGTTTTTGCAAAGGGTCTGTGCGATTCCACAAAGGCTTTGTACGGTCACAGTTGCCCTGTGCGGTCCTTCTGAGACCGCCTTCCATTTTTGACTCCGTTCTTGTCCGTTTCAGCTCCGATTTAAGCCCGGTTTGATTCTATGGATTTGTAATTAAGTGTTGGTTGTCTGGAGGTGCAAATTTGAGGGTTCACAGTAAGACACTACTATTATGACAGCAGTTGTTACGTTAATTATTGAGATGATTGGTAGATTCAGCTTTGAACTCCATAAGTGGAGAAAAGGATAATTAGGGTTCTGCATATGCCAATGCTACTCGAGTATTCCACCATTATTTTCCTTTTATTTTCAAGCCTTCAATTCATTCAACCATTCTAGATAGCCATGCAACTTAAAGCATATATCATGGGTATGTTTTAGGTTTTCGTAGTGTGAACAACCACTTCCTCCACTTTCCGTTTGTCCCTTAGTCATTGTTGAAGAACTTGATTTTCCAACACTTAGTGCAAAAGTTCCAGATTTTATAGCTTAAGAAGTTAGATGTAATTGTGGCCCATTTTTTGCTCCTTTGGACACTATAACAGCAGTAGTCAGGTCCATGGTCTGCAAGCATGACACTTTGTCTTGTATCTTCCCTTCAAACGTAAGCATAGGCTTGTTCAATGATTGGAAAAGGCTGTAATTGGAGTATGTCACTTTGAATTTTGTCCAATTTATCATTTACTCTATGAAGGAAGATATAAACTCAATCTTCTTAAACAAGTATATTTCTATATATCTCTTACGCATTCCATTGGATTTGGGCGGTCGAAGTCAATTTCCCTCCACAATCCTTGGAGCCTATTATAGTATGATTCAATTGAGTCTCCATTTTGTTTCATTCGAGTTACATGTCTCTTTAAGTCATATACTTGAGATTTGTCATTCCCATCGAAATAGGTTGTAGCAATTGACTCCTAAACCTATTTTGCAGTTGGAAATCAAATGAAGTTTCAAGTTAGAGAATGATCCATTGAATTGATCAGCCAACCTTTTATAATTGAGATTTCTATCCTCCATTTTCTGAATGTAAGATCATCTGGTTTGGTTAGGGAGTATCGCCATTTATATATCCCAAATTGTCTCTGCTTGAGATATACATCTCGACAATTTGGGACTATAAAGCATAGTTTGTACCATTAAGTTTGATACTAATATGTGCAATGATAGCATCGTGTGTCATTGTTAGAGTCTAGGTTTAGGACTTAAAGCTTAAGTTATTCTTCTTGTTAAATCTTCTAGGATAGCTTCAGTGGCTTATTGATTGTGTTCCAAATCTGTTTCCATCATTTGCTGTTATAACAGTAGGTTCTATCATAATATGAATTAAGACAATTTTAAGGATCTATTCTCCATATTAACCAGAAACACTTTTAGAATAATTTTCTCTTTTATGTTTTCTCAATATACAAGGTACATATTTATACACAAACAATGGTTTACGAAAACTATATCTACATAACTAGCTTTGGCAAGAAAAATATACATCCCATAACTTATGGCATATATACAAATATGGTATAAATCAACTCCTAAAATTTCTCAATCAGATATGTACAGCTCAAGCCATCATTGAGTTAAGGATTGAATTAGGAATTCTATGTGTAGACAAAGGTAAGCCAAGGAATTGATAAATCATATGCAAGATTAAATTGATTTGAGTTTAATTGAAAGATTATAACAAGTGAGATAAGTTAGGAAATGCATTTGCATAATAACCTATCATGAAATACTTTTATTTGATCTTTCATTGATCTATTTGTTTTAAATAGTCTAAATTGAACTGCTATTACCATTCTTATTGATATTGTTCACTGATTATATGATTATTGCTATTACCATATTATTTGTTCATTCTTAAAGGTCATTTAGGCCATGACCAGATTGTATGATGAAGTCATTTAGGCTAACCAATGAATGACTATGATATGATCCCATCGAACTATGATAAAAATTATGAACATATGTAATAGAACTCCTAATTAATGGGGGAAATAAAGCCTTTGGATCATGTGCACTAGTGAATCAACTAACCAGTTATATAAACCAAGTTAAAGTATCTTGCCAATTAGTGTAAGATCAAGGATAAGAAACTCCCCTTTTTGTTTATACCAATATGTTTTCTATTTAAAGGGAAGAACCCTTATTATTATCAAAGGTCATGAGATTACGAGCACTCTTCTATTATGAGATATGAAGTGATGAGACATGGTTATGTTACAACATTATGTACCTTTGGTGCCCTTCATTCATGGCACATACATGTATGGTTTATTGAACCTTTAATGACTTAGTGTATATATGAATATGTGACTTAATGAACCATTAACTAATATATATTCATATTGTTGCTCATTGATTCATTAACTATTTGTAAACCTTCTCATTCTTATGCATTTCATACTTACTAAGTTGAAAGGCTCATCAGATCATTTATGGTTTCAAGTTATAGATTGAAGAAAGTATAAAAGATAGAAGTTGATCGGTATAGCTAAAGCTTCTTGATTTTGTTTCTTCATCATGAAGTTGTAGTGTATATGTTTATTATTTTATATTTGTATTTATTGATATTAAGGTTCTAATGCCTTTCCTTTTAGATGCTCTGTAGTAATTAAAAGTTATATATATAAATGATATGATTTATTGTGATTATGTATTGAGGCATTATTGGACTTTTTCTTATAGTTGAGAAAGTACAAATGATGTATATTGATTATAGTTATGTTTAGACATGTAATGAGACTAAGATTTATGAATATTTATGAGTTAATTAATAAAAGACATAAGCTATGTGATGTGCATATGATGAGGTATGAGATGTGTATATGATTCAGGTTTTGATCTTGGAGAATGATGATTAATATGTATTTTGATGGTTTAGATTGCATGATACCTTACTAGATTTGATAGCATGTATAGGTTCTATGGGTTTTTGGTGATTTATGCTTACTCATGCCTTAAAGGCCATCACGGCTCTTCGAGTCAGGTTGTGACAATATAATGGTTAAGTCAAACCTATAATATTATTTTTGAAACATTTGGGTGGTCATGACAATTTGTTAGAAGTCAATCTTGGTCTATAAATATGAATTAATTAACTAGTTGAATTAATATTAAATTAAATAATTTAATTTATCTAATCCTATATTTATTTAAAGACTCAAAGAAATGTTATAACCTAATTGAGTACTATTTAATCTCCATGAAACCATAGATTATAAACAAGATTAGGGCTACCATTCTCCATTTGTTTTGAAGCAGGTTAAGAACTTTCTATGTGATGGACAAGATTGTATTTAGTTAGTAGAGGAAGCATCTGATTAGCCATAGTAGATTCGTAGTGTTTAGTTTAATAAGAATTTGGTGTGCCACGGAAGAGCTGAAGAAGAGGAGAGATTTTGGGAGAATTTTTAGCTGGTTATCCATAAAGGCTTTGATATCATGTAAATCTAATATTTTTATTCATAAATAATAGTTTGTACAATATACAACATTTATATGAATTACACTAGCAAGTAGAGTTTTTGTATACAAATAACAATAACTTAAGTACATTAGATTAATTTAGATTATGCATTAGAAGACTAACACTACCAATCAATATCAATAACTTATATCAATCCTTATTAATAACACCTTAAATTTTAACTATATAAATTAAATTAAAAATTTCAACTAAAATATTTCATGACATTTTATAATAGAGTATTAATTTAAGTAGTATCATATATGCAATTTTATTATCATTGATTTAATTTAAGTATTGATGAGGAATAAAAATGATTATACCAAAATAGGTCTTTTAACTAAGCACAAGATAGGCCTAAATACTCTAGAAAGTAAGTTACACATCAATGAAGTAACCAAACCTATGCTTCAAGCAATAATCAAGCCTAAGGCCTATTGATAGGCCACCTAGCACCTTATCCCAATGGTTATCCCAAGCAACAGGCACCTCACTCTAGTAGTGCTTCACCTTGCCTACAGATGAATCCATCCATCCCAATGACTCCTAAGCTTCTTAAATATGCAATTCTTAACACCTCCAAAAATGGGATTTGAGTCGCTATAGGATAAGGCTCCATACTCAATAGTCTCTGGTGCATATGGATCACCCTATCCAGCCAAAGAATGATGTAAATAAAATCCACCAATCACAGACATCTACTAAGCCCATTCACTCCAATCCCCAAGGAGGAAAGCAACATAAATACCGCATCTCCTTCACTTTAGGGAGGAGGCTAGTCTCAGAAAGGCTATTGGCCTCATACTAAAGGCCAACAACAAATAAGTTGTACCAAACAAGACCAGCAAGTGACCTTCCTTTTACATTACTAAAGGTTAGCCCAAGGAGAGCCACAATCAAACACTCTCACTTAAAAACTAGAAAAAGTAGTGGTAACATCTTTATGAACCCACTCTTCTCCTTGAGCCTTTAACTCTGTGCATATAGTCACTAGCTTAAGTATTAGTTTAGTTTAGAAGTTTTCATGCAGCTTGAAAATGTTTATAAAGAAGAGGAATGTTATGACCCCAAATTTAGCAAAGGGACTCTAGCTATTTATGGCAAAGAGAAACATTCAGAGATAAAGATAAAGCATATATTAGAATGATAATTTTTAATTATATTGATCATATCTCATGGTGAACTATATTAGAAAATACAATTTGAATGACATCTCTTTTTTTTAGTTCTAACTTTTGCTCGAGTCATCCTTTTAGGTTTTCAATTCAACGAGCTTCCTTTAATTTTTGCCTAAGCTACCCTTTCAGCTTAGCGAGCCATTTTCTTTTTTTTTTCTTCTTCCTTTTTTTATAGGCAAAGGAACTAAGTGAGGATGCAATTGATGCAATACTTTCAGTATAGAAGACACAAAAATGATGATGCCTTGCAAGACAAAAGATATTTTTACTATGATTTGGACCGCACCTGAGTCGAGCTACCTATGTATTCCTTACAATGCTTCTATTCTTAGGGAGAATCAAATTCATATAGTTCTTGTTACAATTTAAGAATGAAAGGTCAGAAATTGTTATTAATTGTTGTAGATTCCAAAACTAAGGTGCGACCTTTGCCAAGAATGATTTCTTATGTATATGTGGAGTATCACGATTAGGTCTAAACTTTCTTCTTGGATTATATACCTTGAGCAAAGTAACAAACTTGAACATAACTCCCTTTTTACCTATTTTTTTCATTTAATTTTATCTTATCCATAATTTTGACTGATTGGATCTCCATGTCATTTAGTGAAAAATAGGCATGACAATCTTGTTAACCATTTTACCTACTTTGTAACTAATTTATGACCTTTCCCTATTTTGGAAAATTGACTATTTCCTTTTTAAAGTTCAAATTTGATATGGTTCTACTTCGATCCACTTTGTGAAGTAGACTATAACCACCAAGATGTACTCATGCCCCATTGAGGATTCCGGACTTGATTACCCTAAATAAATAGTTGGCATAGTTCAACTTAATATTGTATTCAATAAAGCTTAATGAAGAATTGCCTTGATGTAACCTTTAGCCATTATGACTTGAATCATGTCATGGCTAATTCTTTGATATGTTGCCCGTACATTCTCAATGAAGAGGTATTAGCTTATAGCAATAAGTGCTCCACTTTGTTATAAAGGTCGTATTTTCCTTATTGAGTTTAGTTAGGATCTGTATGGAGGTTGGTCAAGAAGACAAGGCTCCAAGTTTTGAACTTGCACATCAAAAATCTGGCAACCAAATCTGTAAGAATTGTAATCAGTTTGGTCATAGTTTTGCTAACTATCCTACTATAGAATGCAGATACTATCATGGCCTGGGTCATATTCTTGAGCATTGCCCAATTCGTCCTTTATGACTAAAAAGAGGGTATTCCAAATCCAATAACTTCTCAAAGTATAGATTAACTTTTATCACTACTGCTATCATTAAAGGTTCTATTGCCATCACTATGAGTGATCTTGAGGCTATACTCGAATAGGTTATCTCTTCTAATTCCCCTACCGCCATGTCTGTCACCCTGGGTAACTCTCATTGGCTTTCTTACTCTACATGTTGTAACCATATGACTACCAATATTGATCACCTGTCTTCCATAACCCTTATCTCTTCCTTGCCTCTAATTCACATTGCAAATGGAATAAAAATGAACATCACTCAGAATGGTCATACCTCTACCCCCAAACTCAATCTTTATGAGACCTACTAGATTCCTAACTTGGCACTTAACCTTATCTCTGTTGGTCAATTATGTGAAACTAGTCTAAATGTTATCTTTTCTCCTCTTGGTTGTCATGTACAGGACCCTTACATGGGACAGATTCTTGGGACAGGTTGCAAGGTGGGGCAATTATTTGAGCTTTTATCTTCATCTTGCTCAAAAATGCTACAAATACCAATTCTTCCATTCATTAATGGCATCTTCATCTTAGTCATGCTTCCGCCAGTGATATTCAGTCTTTAATTTCTCGTGGCTTGTTAGGATCTACAAAGTTTGAGTCTTTTAATTGTTTAAACTGTCAACTTGCAAAACAACTTGCTTTGTCTTTTAATAATAGTGATTCTATTTTGAACAGTCCTTTTCATTTGATTCATTCAAACATTTGGGGTCCTTCCCCTATTTCTTCAATGAATGGTTTTGTAAGGCCTCGCCTGAGGACCGGTCCAATCCGCCGAGGAATCGAAATGCTCTTCAGAAGAAACTCCGCGATTGGAACTTGCTATGAGTTTAGAAAATTGATTTTTGTGATTTTGGAAGTTATAGAAGTGAGTCGCCACTTTAATTTACTTGTTTTAATTGGGAAATTAAAGAAAACCCAAATTGATTAACTCCAAAAATGTTTTGATTTTGTCCCAATGGAAAAGCACTAATCTGCGAGTGACCAAAGAGGGCTCGGAGATCAAGTTTTGGTAATTACTCAAGTGAGAAAATATAATTTTCTTTAGTTCGGCTAAAGTTGCAAAATAACTCTTAAAAAAGGAATTTTTATGTATGCATGAACAGGAATAAATTGATGAATGAACAGTTATAGATGATAGTATGAAATGACAATTATAGATGAATAACCAAAAATAAATCCTACTTAATTATTGCAAATCAAAACGAATAAAAAGAAAGAGGATATTTCCTCTAGCCCTTATGGGTACTAGGAAAAGCACACGTTCCTCAATTAAGTTAGCACATAATCAAAAATAAAAGATTAATATAAATAAATCAGAGTAAAAAGGAAAAAATGTTAATAAAAAGATTTTAGAGTTGATGCCTTTCATAATAGCAGCCTGCTATCCTATTGAATAGGAATCAAACCCCACACAGTTCTTCCTTCTTGCGAATGAAGGGTTCTGGAAAAGAGTGTGGTTTGTTTATTAATTTAATTTTGATTCTTAAATTAATAAATTTTAGATATTTTTTGTTTTAGACCTAAAGAAAATTCTAGATCTGAGTTTAAAATTTTGAAAATGGACAAAAGGAATTATACCTTTGCTTTTCTTGATTTTTGGATGAACGGAGCGAGCTTAACTCCATATCTAAGCTTCACTTTGGATTCAAAAGACTTGGAATCTGAATCTAAAAGCAACAAGTATATCAATATCAGAGTGAATTTCTGCCTTGGAATCCCCCCCCCCAAATGAGCTGGAAGGAGGCTTTATTTATAGAGCTGGTAAGGGGGGTGTCGGCGGTACGGACGGCGGTGTCAGCATGTCACTGGCGGCAATGGAGGCACTAGTGATATGCCGAGCGTTCGGGCAGCACGTTGAGCATGCTGCCTTGCTGCCAGCACGAGTTTTATGCTGCCTTACCGCTGGCACGAGATTCATGCCACCTCAAGGCAGCATGGAAGGCATGTCGCCCAAATGATGGCATGGCAGGCATGTAGCCTAGAGTGGCGACACGCCTCTCGTGCGCTGGCCAGTTGGTTCGACCTATTTCCTGCTTTTTTTTGTCCATTTTAGGTCCATTTCAGTTTCGATTTGAGCTCAATTTGATCCTATGGGTTCGTGACTGAAAAGCAGTCGACTGGAGGTGAAAGATTCAGGAAATTTATTTTTCAATGGGGTGCTGCCCCTTTGACCTCTGCCCGCTAACCGGCTACTGCCATATGCGTAGCACATTATTCTTAGTAGGTGCCAAGCTGCAGCCGGATCAGGAGGTGCAAATTTGAGGGTTCACAGCTGCCCCCTCATCAGAATTGGCTTTAAGCAAAAGGCGATTCTGATGACAGTGTACCCTAGGAAGAGATGCCATGTCAGACTTTGGGCTTGTGCTCTTGCAACATTAAATTTTTGGCTTATATATTCTTTTGCCATATCATATTCTAGGTTGTACCATATCAGATTCTGGGTTATACCATGTCATACTCTGGGCTTGTGATATCTACTTGTGCTTATCATACTTGAGGATATTCATGCTTTTTGCAAACTAAACCTTATGAAGGACAAACATGGTCTAAAGATATGAACCTGTTGGGAGAGGGCCCATAGGATAAATGAGGTTTTGTCAATGGCTATTGGTTTGACCTTGGCATTGGATGTGAGAATGGTCACAGTGATCTTTAATTAAGGCTATATGTCTAGCCTAATTGTTGGAGGTAAAGATGATTTAGTGAATTTTAATCAAGGTTATTTGTTCTGTCTGGACTTTGAAAGATTTGGAGATTTGGTCCACCTAGGGAATTCAAATTGGTTTAGCAAGGCCACCTGTTCGGCCCTACTATTTGGGAGATTATGATCAAAGTTATCTGTTTGACTTTGATGTTTGGAAAGATTGGGATCAAAGCTATCTGTTTGGCTTTGGTGGTTGGGAGGATTATAGTCAAAGCTATCTGTTTGGCTTTGTTGGTTAGGAAAGTTGGGATGAAAGCTATCTATTTGGCTTATATATTAGAAGGATTGGGATTAAAGCTATCTGTTCGGCTTTGGTGTTTGGGAAAGTTGGGATCAAAGCTATCTGTTTGGCTTTAGTATTAGAAGGATTAGGATCAAAGCTATCTATTCGGCTTTAGTATTAGAAGGATTGGGATCAAAGCTATTTGTTCGACTTTGGTGTTAGATTTAGAGAAGGTTATGTCTCTGAAAGACGAGGGGTGTGGGAATGTCAACATGGGTGGCTCGACTCGATTTGCCCATTAAAAGTTATGGTTGAGGATTAGTCCTTGTAGGGAAAGGTCTTGGCTAAGGAGGGTCAGTCTGGTTAGAAAATCCATTTGAATGGCTCAGTATGATTTTGCCTTAAAAAAGATCATAGGCTTCATAAATGAAGGCCTTTTGAGAGTGGGCTTCATAGTAAAGGCTTTTGGTTTTGGGCTTCATGGCGAAGGCTTTTGGATTTGGTCTTCATGGTGAAGGCTTTTTGATTTGGGTTTCATGGTGAAGGCTTTTGGATTTGGGCTTCTTGATGAAGATTTTTAGATCTAGACTTTTTAATGAAGGCTTCTGGATTTGGGCTTCTTCATGAAGGCTTTTGGTTTAGGCTTCTTGATGAAGGCCTTTTGGATCTGAGCTTTATGGCAAAGGATTTTGGATTTAGGCTTCATGGCAAAGGCTTTTGGGAGTAGGCTTCTTAATGAAGGCTTCTAGATTTGGGCTTCTTAATGATGGCTTTTGGATTTGAGCTTCATGGCGAAGGCTTTTGGATTTGGGCTTCATGGCAAAGGCTTTTGGGAGTAGGCTTCTTAATGAAGGCTTCTAGATTTGGACTTTGATGAAGGCTTTTGGGTCATGCGCCTCTTAATGAAGGCTTCTTGGTTTGAAGGTAGGTTGAAACTTCTGGATTTGAGCTTCATGACGAAGGCTTTTGGTTTTGGGCTTCATGGCAAAGGCTTTTGGATTTAGGCTTCTTTATGAAGGCTTTTAGATCTGGGCTTCATGGTGAAGGCTTTTAGATTTGGGCTTCTTGATGAAGGCTTTTGGTTTAGGCCTCTTGATGAAGGCTTTTTGGGAGTGGGCTTCATGGCGAAGGCTTTTGGGTCATGTGCCTCTTAACGAAGGCTTCTTGGTTTGAAGGTAGGTTGAAATTTTTGGATTTGAGCTTCTTGATAAAGGCTTTTGGATTTAGGCTTCTTAACGAAGGCTTTTAGATTTAGGCTTCTGAATGAAGGCTTTTGGATTTAGGCTTCTTGATGAATGCTTTTGGATTTGAGCTTCTTGATGAAGGCTTTTGGTTTAGGCTTTTTGATGAAGGCTTTTGGATTTGAGCTTCTTTGATGAAGGCTTTTGGTTTAGGCTTCTTGATGAAGGCTTTTTAGGAGATATGCCTCGACTTCTGGTTTTGCCAAGGAAACTAGATTTAAAGATGATAAGCCCTTATAGACTTGGGAATTTTGGTTCTACTCATTTTGAGAATATGCCAAGGAATGGATGGTATGTGGTATGATTTACCAACAAGGCTTGGGATGATTTCATAAAATTTGAGAATGGTTTGAAGGGAGGCTGAAACTTTTGAAAACAATCATAGAGGTTGTATGATTTTGCTTTTTATAGCACGATCATGGAAAAGAGCAAGTCAAGCTTTTCTTATTATTTGAGACTGAAAAGACTCTTAAAGTGACACTTAATTGTAAATTGCACTAGTTGAAACAAAGAGCCCTTAGAAATGGCTAAAGGGCTAGTGGAAGAAGATAAATTAGGGATCATGCTTCCAAATGAGAGATAAGGATGTGATAGACTGGAGAAATGTATGAGGGATTGTGCCTTAGCTCTTTGAGCTAAGCGATGGGATGGATTGACAATAGATGACGACCTAGGAAGATATGCCTCCATTGTAGGATAAGGGTATAGAAGATTGTATATCCTTAGAGAATGAACCTTTGGTGAGGAAAGATGACTTTAGAGACATGAGACAAGACATATTTATTGAAGATGATTTGACAACTTTGGAATTGAGGAAAGATGATTTGGATGAGCTCTCTCTCTCTCTCTCTCTCTCTCTCTCTCCCTCTCTTTCTCAGCTCTAACTTTTGCCTAAGCTACCCTTTTTGGGTTTTCAGCTTAGCGAGCTTGCATTTAGGAGAAAATATTCCACCATGATTTAAGCTGCTGCTTTGAGGGGCTCTGGCCTTTGAATTCTAGATTTGACAAAGGTCTTTTCTGAACTTGTTACCCCTGTTGAACTGCATTGTTTAATTACCTAATGTGCAATGGGTAATTCCTTTTGATTTGCTCTTTATGCTTCAATTATTTGATAAGAGGTCCATTACTTGACCTTCTTTGATTAGCACCTCAAATTCTGATTTATGCTAATTGTGGTGGATTTAATTGATTGTTCATTCATCTCTTTTTTCCTCTTTTTCTTTTTCTATTTTTTTTTCTTTTTTCTGTTTTTTATTTTGTTCTCTCTCTCTTTTTTTTATTTTATTTTTTATGGCTCATTCATGCTAGACTAAATAAGGAAGATGAAAAGAAAATATATGTGCATTACTATAAAGGAAGCTTTATTGTAAGATGACAAAAAGAACCGCTATGGTCGACAAGAATAAAGAAAAATAAGACGACAGACTCTGACTCAGATTTGGACTCAGACTTTTGAGATTCAAACTTGGACTTAGGTTTAGACTTGGAATTCAATCTCAGATAGGTCAGATTAGCTGAACTTGAACTACTCCATGACATGCCTTCTGGGACTGAGGTAAGGTGGGGTTGAGTTAGAACTAGATTTCTCATCACTGTTCAGGTTGGTGGTGGGGAATTTTAGTTTGAAATGATGTACTTTGGATGCAATCTTCAACTTTTGATATAGTTGCAACCAAAGCTCTAAAGGTGGGTAGGTATTATGTTAACAAAGGGGCTTTATAGGCAGGAAGTAGATTTTTGACAATGATATCTACTTGTTCTTGCTCGATTGGCCTGTTTACCATTTGAGCAGCTTTAGCCCTCCACCTTGTAAGGAACATGGAAAAGGGCTCATCTAGAAGTTGCTTTGTGGTTTCTAAGTCCCTTCTTGTAATGTCCACTTCAATATTGTAGTGGTGCTATTCGACAAATGCCTTGCAAATGTCCTCCCAAGTCTGTTTTTGGGTATCATTTAAGTTAATGAACCATCTTAGGGCAGGATCAGTAAGAGTTTGATGAAAGAGTTGAGCAAGGAGCTCATTGTTGATACCAAAAGGATGCATTGCCCCCATGTAAATTTTCAAATGGATCTTGGGGCAAGTAGTACCATCAAATCTGTCCAAATTCGGCATCTTGCATTGGGAAATAAGCTCAGGAAGCCTATATCAACTAGGTTCTCTTTCTTCTTTAGATTTTTTAGCATTTTTTCCATGTGCTTCACTTTTTCCATGAAGGCTTTGATTTCAAGGTTGGCTTCCTTCCTTTGGAAAGGATCCGTGGGTTGAAAAGTGAGAGTAGGGGTGAAATTTGGTGGTTGAACTATCATAGGTTGATAGAGTGAGTTGTTTCTGAGGAATTCAGGTGATGGAATAGGTATTGGTGGGATCATGTCAGTGTTTGCAGGCTCTTTATCTTTGGAATCAACTTTGGAAGTGAATCTATAAATAGGATAAAGAGCAGGTTTTGGGTCTGATTTGGGTAGTTTTGGGTCAGTTGAGCTTTGGATTAGGGAGGTCTGTTCCATCAAGGTGCGGACATCTTCCATAATGGCCCTCCTTTGGGCTTTGAGCAAGTCTTAAAAATAGGCATCTTGCCTCTTCATCAAGGTCCATTGTTGTTCAGAGAGCTTAGCAAGAAGCTCGTTAAAGATTTCATTAGCTCTGGTAGCAGTGACTTCATCTCTGACAACAGATATTTTGTTAACCTTTGAAAGGGAAAAAGAACTAGGTTAGTATCAAGCTTTAAAAAAAAGGGTTATGGGGAGGTATGACAAACCAAAGGATTTTAGGTTTAATGACAATGGATGACAGTGTCTTGTGGTTAGGTTGATGGTGTATGGGTAAAGATGAGGGTAGAGGTGTATGATGTTAGCTAGGTATGTATTTAGCTAAGGGAGCTAGGTCAGATTTTAGCTTTGGGTGGCTATATCACATTTTAGCTTTGAGTGGCTAGGTCAGAATTTAGCTTGGGGTGGCTAAGTCAGATTTTAGCTTTGAGTGGCTAGATCAGAATTTAGCTTTGGGTGATTGGGATTGTGATTTAGGAATGGTTTACCATAGGCTTAAGGATAGAGTGACTATGGGTTTTGCGAATGGGTACGGATGTACCATGGATTTGGATGTTGGGTGGACCATGGGTTTGGTGATAGTTGGATAATGGGTTAGACTAGATCATGGGCTTAAATGGGCCATGGGTTTGGACAGTGATGTAAGAGATGAAACCTAGTCAGCATTTAGTTTGGGTAAGGATAAGAGTGACGCTAAGTCAGTATTTAGCTTTGGTAAGGATGGTTGAGGGTACCATAGACGGGTTTATTTTTACCATGAGTTTGACATGGATTTGGATAGGACTGGATCATAGGTTTAGGTGGACCATGGGCTTTAGGTTTTGACCATGGGTTTAGGTGGACCATGAGTTTTGGATTTTGATCATGGGTTTAGATGGACCGTAGGCTTTAGGTGTTGACCATGGGTTTAGGTGAACCATGGGTTTTGGGTGTTAACTATGGGCTTAGGTGGACCATGGGTTTTGGATATTGACCATGGGTTTTGGGTATTGACCATGGGTTTAGGTGGACCATGAGTTTTAAGTGTGAAAGTGTTTGGATAGGTTTTTGACTCTTCACAAGGTTCAATCTATGCATGTATGTATGCATGAATGAAAATGTTTCATGATAATGACATACTAAGTTCAGTATTATGGCGCATATAATCCTAAAGGAAGGTTCTATGAGTCATTACATGAAAGGGTTATAGTGGTTTAAAGAGAACCCATCACACTAGAGATGCGATATACCTAACCACATGTGAGACAAGGAGCCTCGCGTGGGTCCAATGGTACGTGCATACTCGTTACACCTCTAAAAGGATTAGAGGATATGTCGTGGGTTGGATGATTTCACTATCGGCAAGCAGACCTAAGGAAGGTTGCCCACTCAATGTTACTTTCTATCCTTTGTTTTCCTAGAAGCTAGGTTTTTATGAACTAGAAGTCCGATGCAGTGATGCATGAAAGAGTTATTTTGTATTTGAAGCCAAATATGGTATTTTACCAAAAGTAATCCACTTTATCTTTTATTTGAAAAGATTTTAAGTCCTCAGTGGAGTCGCCAACTGTAAGGCTTTGCCCAAGCACCAGTCCGATCAGCCGAGAAATCGAAATACTCTTCGGGAAAAACTCCACGATTGGAACTCGCTGTGAGTTCATAAAATTGATTTTTGTGATTTTGGAAATTATGGAAGTGAGTCGCCACTTTAATTTACTTGTTTTAATTGGGAAAATTAAAGAAAATCCAAATTGATTAACTCCAAAAATGTTTTGATTTTGTCCCAATGGAAAAGCACTAATCCGCGAGTGACCAAAGAGGGCTCGGGGATCAGGTTTTGATAATTACTCAAGTGAGAAAATATAATTTTCTTTAATTCGGCTAAAGTTGCAAAATAACTCTTAAAAAGGGAATTTTCATGTATGCATGAACATGAATAAATTGATGAATGAACAGTTATAGATGATAGTATGAAATGACAATTATAGATGAATAAGTAGAAATAAATCCTACTTAATTATTGCAAATCAAAACGAATGAAAAGAAAGAGGATCTTTCCTCTAACCCTTATGGGTACTAGGAAAAGCACACATTCCTCAATTGAGTTAGCACATAATTAGAAATAAAAGATTAATATAAATAAATCAGAGTAAAAAGGAAAAAATGTTAATAAAAAGATTTTAGAGTTGATGCCTTTCAGAATGGCAGCCTGCTATCCTATTGAATAGGAATCAAACCCCACGTAGTTCTTCCTTCTTGCGAAGGAGGGATTCTGGAAAAGAGTGTTGGTTTGTTTATTAATTTAATTCTGATTCTTGAATTAATAAATTTTAGATCTTTTTTGTTTTAGACCTAAAGAGAATTTTAGATATGAGTTTAGAATTTTGAAAATGGACAAAAGGAATTATACCTTTGTTTTCCTTGATTTTCAGATGAACGGGGTGAGCTTAACTCCGGATCTAAGCTCCACTTTAGATTCAAAAGACTTGGAATCTAAATCTAAAAGCAACAAGTATATCAATATCAGAGTGAATTTCTGCCTTGGAATCCCTCCCCCCCAAATGAGCTGGAAGGAGGCTCTATTTATAGAGCTGGTGAGGGGGGTGCCGGCGGTACGGACGATGGCATCAGCATGTTGCTAGCGGCACGGGAGGCACCGGCGACATGTCGGGCGTCCATGTGACACGTTGAGTGTGCCGCCTTGCTGCTGGAATGAGTTTTGTGCCGCCTTACTGTCGGCACGAGATTCGTGCCGCCTCAAGGCGGCACGGAAGGCGTGTCGCCTAGACGGCTGCACGGCAGGCATGCTGCCCAGAGTGGCGATGCGCCTCTCGTGCGCTGGCCGGCTGGTTCAACCTGTTTCCTGCTTTTTTTATCCATTTCAGTTTCGATTCAAGCTCGATTTGATCCTATGGGTTTGTGACTGAAAAGTAGTCTACTGGATGTGAAAGATTCAGGAAATTTATTTTTCAACGGGGCGCTGCCCCCTTGAACCCTTCTCGCTAACTGGCTAGTGGGACTGCCGTATGCGTAGCACACTATTCTTAGTAGGTGTCAAGCTGCAACCGGATCAGGAGGTGCAAATTTGAGGCTTCACAGGTTTTAATTATTTTGTGTTATTTATTAATGATTATTCCAGATTTACTTGGATATATTTTTTGAAAAATCGATCTGAGTTACCATAAATTTATATTACCTTTGCTAATATGATTAAAACTCAGTTTTCTTGTACCATTAAAATTCTTCGTACAGATAATGCTATGGAATATTGAGACTCCCTCTTGCTTCATTTTCTTAATCAACAAGGCATAATTATTCAACGTTTTTATCCTCACACCTCTCAAAAGAATGGACACACTAAACACAAACACCTTTATATTTTAAATTCTGTTCATGCTCTTCTACTTTCTGCCTCCTGTCCAGAAATATTTTAGGGAGAAGCAACTCTTACTGCTATCTAAACTATTAATTGAATACCTACCTTAGTACTTCAAAATTTATCCCTTGTTGAAAAATTGTTTGGTAAAACTCCTAACTACTCACTTCTTAAACCTTTTAACTATGTTTGTTTTGTCTTATTACAATCTCATGAATGTACAAAATTAGAACCTCATGCTTATTTATGTTGTTTTCTTGGTTATGGGGTAGAACACAAAGGATATCGTTGTTGGAAAGATATCATTATTGGGATCCTATTTCTAGTAAATTACGCATCTCTCATTATGTTACCTTATGGGGAAACACCATATTCTCTTCACTTTCTCAATTTCATCACTCTGTCAATACTAACTCCCTATTTTTCACTAATTCCTCTATTGAGTTGTTTCCTAGTTCTGATACAAGTGATTCTGATACACTCAATATTAACCCTGCTCCACCTGCTTCTATTGAACTTGCTCCAGTTGTTGATCCTGCACCTGCAGCTGTACCCACTCAAGACACCACTCTTTGCCATTCAGCCCAGATAAGAGAAACTCCTCATTGCCTTAATGATTTTCATTGCTATTCTACTATTGAAAACCTTCATGAGCCTCAATCTTATCATGAGGCAAGTAATGACCCTCTTTAGCAGCAAACTACGACTGAAGAACTTCAGGCATTAGAAAAAACTCATACTTGGGATTTAGTAGATCTTCCTCTAAATAAGACTCCCATTGGCTGCAAATGGATCCATAAAATCAAACTCATTCTGATGGATCTGTTGAACGGTACAAAGCTCGCTTAATAGCAAAAGGCTACACTCAAGAATATGGTATAGATTATGAAGAAACCTTTACTCCAGTAACTCATTTAACTTTTGTTCGTAGTCTTTTAGTTATTGCTGCAGTCTATAAATGTCAGCTTTTTCAAATAGATGTTAAAATAGAAAAAGTTCATATGCATCCTCCTCTTGGTATATGCATCCTGCTCTTGGTTATCATTCTCCTCATAAAGTCTATAAGCTTTGACAAGCCCTATTCGGATTAAAACAAGCTCCCAAGGCTTGGTTTGCCAATTTTAGTTCCACTCTTACTCAATTTGGCTTTGTTTCTAGTCTATATGACTCTGCATTATTCATTCATTGAACTGACCATGGTATTGTCATTATGTTGCTTTATATTGATGATATGATCATAACAGGCAGTGATGCATATGGAATTTTAGAATTACAATGTTATCTCAGCATTTTGAAATGAAGGATCTAGGCTTACTCAGCTATTTTCTAAGTCTTGAAGTCTCTCATAATTCTAATGGCTATTACCTCTCTCAAGCCAGGTATGCATCTGATCTTCTTTCTTAAGTTAGCATTACTGACAGTAAAACTGTTTCAACCCCTTTGGAACTCAATTGTAAACTTATACCTCTGGATAACATTCCTCTTGATGATCCCACTTTATATCGCCAGCTTGTTAGAAGTCTTGTTTATCTCACTGTTACTTGACTTGATATCTCCTATGATGTTCATCTAGTTAATCAGTTCATGTCTGCTCCTCGCTCATCTCATTTTTCTATTGTACTTTGGATCCTTCGTTATATAGAAGGAACTCTTTTTCATAGTTTATATTTTTCTGCTACCTCCTTTTTAGTGTTATCGGGCTATTCTGATGCTGACTGGACCGGTGATTCAACTGACCGTTGTTCTACCACTGATTATTGTTTCTTGCTAGGTGATTCTCTTATCTCTTGGAGAGCAAAAAGCAAATTTTGGTTGCTCGCTCCAGCACATAATTTGAATATAATGCTCTTGTTGATGCCAGATTTGAATTACTTTGGTTATGATGGTTATTAGCTGATATGAGTGTCACACATCTCCTTGCCACTGTACTTCATTGTGATAATCGAAGTGCTATCCAGATATCTCACAATGATGTTTTCCATGAATGCACCAAACATTTTGAAATCGATTATCAAGTTGTCTACCATCATATTACTCAAGGCATTATACGTCTGCTTTCTGTCTCCTCTATCAATCAAGCAGTTAATATTTTTACCAAAACTCATCTTTCTGTACACTTCCAAGATTTAGTAAGCAAACTCAACCTGGCTTCCACTATACCGCCTTGAGTTTGGGGGGGGGGGGGGGGGGGGGGGGGTGTGATAACATGATTCAAGGAATCATTTGTCATAATTATAAGCTTGATTTAATTGATTTGTCATTATCTTGTATATTAATTTTCCTTATTTTCCTTTCCTTTTCTAGTGTAAGGCTCTATATATAAATATCTCTATAATGTACAATTGAAACACACACAGAAATACAAATTCATTTTCTTCTAATATTATTAATGTTGTCTTCTTTTTAAGGTTGACTCCTCAATGGCATGAGAATTTAGCCTTTTTTTATGAGGAAGAACAAGGGATGCAATTGCTAGCTTTAGTTTTTTGTGTGAATAACATTCTGATGCAATTTCTACTCATACAAGTGTTTCTAAATGTAATTGCAAATCTTGATGTGCATTACATATGCAAAGAAAATTTTAGTGTAGTTCATGGTTTGAAATGACTATAAGACTAGCAAAATTGAGGGCCACCTAAAAACAAATGAAGTGATGGTTTCAAACCTCCAAGTTACGCATTTGTTTTTGGTGAGCTAGAAGATTAGAAATTTCACAACTTTTTAATGGGGAGAACGTTCAGGTTAGGCACCATAAATAGTGGCCAATTGCCCATGATCAATACCTGTGACTAGTAAAATAAAAGAATTTAGGTTTCACACCTAAACTTCTTTAGTCATTATACATCTATTATCAAAATGCAAGAAATGCAGAAAATTTATTCACAGAAATCACGTTTTAGAGCATTACAAGTAAGAATATTTATAATCTACATTAGAATGTTGGAACAAGTAGAGAAACGATCTTTGGGAATTTGGACTTAGCGAGGCTTCAAGTTTTATTGGTGTTTCTTTATTGGTAATTGGTGATGTCTCCAAGTGCCTCAATGCTGTCCAAAATCTATCCGTTATTTATGTTGCCCCTATGATAAGAACATTAGTAAATGATGTCAACTAACAAAAAATTCAAGGAAGAGAAATTTAGAAGGTATATGTAATTGTTATGCTTTTTATTGGTCTATACATGTGAAAGTGTATTATGGGGAAACTAAATTCTTGAATCTCAATTTATTAAGATTTGGAATTCAAAAAAGAGAGAGTAAAGCTATGGACATAGGAGTTTTCATTAGATTTTAAATTTTATAACATGGCTTTAATTTTTTATTAGGGTTTCTTTTTATTGTTAACTATGAAAAATGGTAAAATTTTAAATTTAATTGTTATTACGGTGATTAACTAGCTTAAATCTGATTTTTTTTTTTCATTTTCCTCTTTGAAATTTTCTATGACCATTATTTTCTTTTCGGCATTAATTGAAGTATGTCATTTTTTTTTTGCCTAGTTTAAAGTTATCCTTTTGAAAAGATGAGAACATTAGAGATGGATAATACCTGAAGTGTTGATTGTGAGCCATGAAGTTTTTTATGGCTATTTTTTCACATTTTAAAGTGAAACTTTTATTCTTAGAAGAATTTGTTGAAGAAGAATTTATTGAAGAGTAATAGTAGTATTTGAAAATATATTTTTCTTTTAAGAAATTTGTATTTAGAAATATAGATATTATTTATTTTGCATATTTTGAGATACATATACCTTAATATATTTTAGGATAAGCGTCGATTTAGTTTTTTTTCTATTTTTTCAATCTAACAAATCAAGTATTAAATTTAGTGTTGAGCTAAATTAGCCTTAATATTTCAACTCAACTCATTGGTGTAGGCTTGCTTTCGCCCAACACAATGTGTAGCTTAATGACTGGACTCATTGGCTAATTTTTGTCAAAATAATTTTAAAAATCAATTTGATATTTAATAAATGGTTAAAAATAACATATTAAAAAAATTAAAATGCTTAATAGGGAATGTTAAAGTTTCTATTCATAAATTAATTTTATTTTTTATAATTCTATGCAAATAAAAGGGAAAAAATAGAAGAAAAAATTTTTAAGAATTTTTTTCCTAATATATAAGTATGATGACAGCTAAGGAAAATGTTGAACAAAATTGTTAAAAATATTTTGAACTGCTAAAAACATAAAGGAATATGCTATTTTTTATTCTTATCTTACTTTAACGTCTTTAAAATAAATTGTAAAATTAGTGAAACTAAATATTATAAAATATTATTTTAGTACTTTATCAAACCTTATATATTAAGAATACGTCTGATTACTATAGGAATTGGATAAGATAAGAAATATTAGATAAGGTTTTTATTTTTTTTTTTTTATTTTGACCAAGATAAGACTGGACAAAATAAATGTTGAGTATTGTGTAGTCTAATGTTTCGTATATGAAATACAAGACGAGTCAAAAATCAAATAATAAATTAAAATGACTATAATACTTTTTATTAGTGTTTTAAGAAAATATTAATTGTATATTTTAATAGAATAATATTTAATATATAGTTTTAATATTTTCAAAAGTTAATATTCGAAATATTATTTTAATATTTATATAATTTTTAAGTATTTTCCATATGTATTTCAATATTTTTAATAATATTTTAAATAAAATGAAATTTAATAATATTTAACATTTTATTTTAATATTAATAATATGTAATGTATATTGTGTCAATATTTTTCAAATAATGTTATATTATTTTGATATTTTAATTAGATTGATATTTATTTTATTATTTTTAAATTATTATTGTTATAATACTTTATTAAATTTTAATGTTATATTTTATTTATATATTAATTTAAATATTTTAATTTACTTTTAAGAATTTTAATTTATAATTTATAATTTTTATTTAAAAAATTATAAATTTAATATCTTAAATTCTAAAGGGTATTATGATAATTAAATCACAAAAAATCTCGTCTTTGGATAGGACAAGTTTGTGCTGATTAATTTTACAAAATAACGGTGATTCTATAAATTATTTTGCAACTTGAAAGTATTTGCAAATAATAACCTTTTTTTATGAAATCCCCATAAAAATATTAATAATTTTATCCATTATTTTGTAACTTGAATTCATTTGAAAAAATTTTTACATTTTTTGCAAAATTCTACATAAAATTATATAATATTGATAATTTTATTTATTATTTTGTACGTTGAAGACATTTATAAAAAATGATATTTTTTTATAAAATTCTCCATAAATTTAAGAAAATAATAGTGATTTTACATATTATTTTGTAACTTGAAAGTATTTACATAAAAAGGTCCCTTTTTTTTTATAAAATTATCCATAAAATTATTAAATATTGATGATTTGATCCATTATTTTGTAATTTGAAGTGAGTTGCAAAAAATGATTTTTTTAATTACAGAATTCTCTATAAATTTACAAAATCAGTGTGAATTCACCTATTATTTTTATAACTTGAAGGTATTTACCAAAAAGAAACTCTTTTTACAAAGTTCTCATAAAGTTACAAAATAATAGTATTTTACTCATTATTTTATAATTAGAAAATATTTACAAAAAATAACCCTGATTTTATAAAATTTTCTATACATTTACAAAATAATAGTGATTTCACCCATTATTTTATAATTTGAAAGTATATACAAAAAATCACTTCTTTTTATAAATTCTCCATAGAATAATAAAATAATAGTGATTTTATATATTATTTTGTAAATTAAAGGCATTTACAAAAAATACTTTTTTTTTTACAAAATTTTTCACAAATTTATAAAATCACGGTGATTTTAAATATTATTTTGCAAGTTAAAGGAATTTACAGAATATGATTATTTTTTACAAAATTATCAATAAATTTATAAAATATTTATGATTTTACCAATTATTTTATAATTAGAAGGCATTTATAAAAAATACCCTATTTTAGAAAATTCTTCATCAAATTACAAAATAATGATTATTTGACCCATTATTTTATAACTTGAAGGCATTTACAAAAATACCCATTTTTACATAATTCTCCATAAAACTACAAAATAATGGTAATTTTACCTATCATCTTGTAACTTGAAGGATTTACAAAAAAAAAAAAAAAAAAAAAAAGACTTTTTTTATAAAATTCTCCACAAATTTACAAAATTACAATGATTTTTCTATTATTTTATAACTTGAAGGCATTTATAAAAAATGATGCTTTTTTATAAAATTCTCCATAAATTTATAAAATTACAATGATTTTCCCATTATTTTATAACTTGAAGGCATTTACAAAATGATTTTTTTTTTACAAAATTCTCCAAAATTTTATAAATTGATTTTACCTATTATTTTGTAACTTTAATGAATCATAAAAATAATCTTTTTTTTTTTTAATTTTCCATTAATTTACAAAATAATATTGATTTTGCATATTATTTTGTAACTTAAAGTATCTACAAAAAAATCAATTTTTTACAAAATCCTCCAAATACTTACAAAATATTGGTAATTTCAGGAATTATTTTGTAACTCGATGATAGATTTTTTTAATTTTAATTTCTTTAATTTAAATTAAAAAGCCTTTTTTAATGTAAACTTTCGGATATAAAAATATATAAGTTTTAAAAAGAAGAAAATAATAATATTGATTATAAAAATTAAATTAATTTATCGTAAATTTTTTACTTTTATTTTTCTTTAATATTTTTTTATAATTTTTGTTGTTCAAATCATTAATAAGAAAAAATAAATAAAAAAAATAAGAGATGGCTTTGCTAATTTCACCTATTAGAAAAAAGAATTTGCAATGTAGCTCACTAGCTCACCAAGCTGCAGGAAATTGGAACTGAGCTCAACAAATGATATGAATTCATTAGGTTTCCTAACTTGCCCCATTCTGGCTTTCCTTTTTGCTTTCTTCTCTACGAGGCTACAATAAAGGTTCTACTCTCCTTTTCCCTACTTGAGGTTTTATTCAGTTTTGTGTGGCTTTCTTCTCATCATCGTTAATATATTCTCTCTTGACTCTCTTTGTTTTGTCTTTAGCATTGAAGGCTATGTCTTTAGCAAACTTGTATTCTCTGATCATGCTGTTTGTTTCTTTATCTGAATGTTCTACTGTCAAGACCTAACTTCTGAGCCGTGACAGTCCTAGGATATGATTAGGCATAAGGTCAACGAAAATCAGTAAAAATTATGATTAGGCATAAGGCCACCAAAAATCCATAGAAATCGATCACATTGAGAAACCAATACAATTTTGGCAGCATGCCAACAATATGCATAACTTCTCCAGAATACAAAACCTGCAAGTTAAACTACATTTCCACTGATTTTCCTCCCTTGTATCATCAACTTCACAGCCAATACAAATCCTCCCAATATTTTTCTGACATATAATGATTTATTTTTCAAGGATAATCTTACAAATCAATAATTAACTGCACTTCTATACAAAATAGCTATATTAAATCATCTTCTAGCATCATTATATATATTAAATAATCTACAACACTAAATTAGGAATCTTGGGTACCATGGAGAATCTAGATATCACACTAGTTTTAATTACATATGTTTTCTTACAACTAATTATACAGTCATCAAAAAGTAATATCTTTTCTTTACATTAATTTTCAACTTTAAGCGGATAATAAAACTTGAGCTGCACTAACACTAGTCTTGTAAAAAATAAGAAAAGTAAATGAGTAAAACTCAATGAATGCATTTTAAACAATTATGCACATGGGTCAGTTCTATTTGATTTGGCTTAGAGTTAGTAGCAAGAATGAAAATATGAAAAACATTGGCACTAGGATTCAGCAGAAGTCTTGATTCACTAGATGAGCGTGGAATTTTTTTTTTCATCGCTACTTACCAACAATTTTCATTAGTGACAGAGGCTCTTCTTTTGGAGAAATACTACAACATAAGGTTAGTTAGACCTTATGGCTAACGCATTCAAGATTCCTCCTAGCAAGGGTCACTTTAATGTGCACAAAACCTGATGCTTCCCACACCGAAAAAAAGGGATCTCTGCATTAGGGATAATTGCACTATATCATTTTTGTTATTTCAATCAATATGCAATTAATCATGAGAAAGGTTCAATTCAATAATAAATATGATAATATAGATAGGAGATTCTCTAGGAATCCGGGCAATGTATAAGTATCATTATTAATTCAATTCGGATATGGACTCAACACAATTCAATACAAGTTCAAGGTTAATGTTCAAGACACAAGTAACTTATGTTTCAATGAAAATGTGGACAATTCAATCAAAAAAGCAATAATGGCAATTTCCATATACATAAAATCATATAATACACTCACATTTTCCTTTGTTTTCTTTAATTTCTTTCTACTATTCAAGACGAGGATTGTCTCTCCTCTCAAAGTTCTTCACTTCAATTGGTTCTTCTAGATCATCTACATACAATATACATATATATTAAGTCTAAATTCACCTAAGCAAATTCATTAAAACATTAAAACTAAAAATTCATCTATCGATTCTTATCTTGACCCAGCCTCCTAATTACTATCATAACTTAAGTTATACTAATTTAATTGCTTGATTCTTAAGGCATTGAAATCTTAATGCATTCCTCTCCAAGATATTGAAAATTCTATTCATTTGGTGTTTTATAGCTCCAACGGTGAATATCAAATTCTGCCCTAACTTTGCTGACTAGGTTCACTAAGCTTACTTTACTTTTTCTAGTGCATCTCAGTCTATACTACTCTAATTGACTTAATTATTTTTCTAGATAAAACTATAAATATAAGGGAACAATCAACTAGTTTTAGTCCTAAGCTAATTTCTAACATTAAGACTTTCAAAATTCGAATAACCATGACCATCCTGCATATTGGGACAGCCTCAATACGGGTTCAATAATTCCTTATCCTTTAGGACCTTGGGTAAACCATTCTACAAGCTTAGATTTAACATCCTAGGCTTCATTTTTCTCTACTTTGACTAGAGTCAAATTCTAGCTCTAGTGTCCTCAATTTAGGCCCAAAGTCACAGCAACTCAATGCAAGTATCTAAAAGTTAAACTCATCAAGTATCACTCTTCACTTACCTTGGGATGGCCTTGGATTGAAGTTTTCTCTTCCTCTTCCTTCTTTCTTATCCATGTTTTCCCCTCTTCTTGCTGCCCACTCACTTCACTCTAGCTTAATTAGGTTGTTTCTTTGTGAAAGTAAACATAAGATGAAGTGTTTAAACTTATCATCTTTTATGAACTTTTCTTTTTTTTTTATTTAATTCTTAGTAGTTTTGTCACAATCTCCTCCATCTATCTTCCCTCATCTAGGTCTCTGTGCATTTCTATATATTTTTATATATTTTATTATTTTTCACCAAATTACCAATTAGTCAAAGCATTCATTAGCAGTTTGCTAATTATTATAAAATTGCCATTACTAACCCCTAATTTTCTTATTATCATCTATTAATTTTTTTAGTCTAATATTTTGTGATCCATTCTTCATTTTGTTCACTTTTTCATCAGATTTAGCCATGCTAAATTTTTTTAAAATTTTGGGAATCAAAATCCATCGATTATGTGCGTAGAGCACTGATTTCCTAATTCGAACTCAATCTAAGGTTCGACTTCCTATTTCATTTCCTTTATTTCACTTTGGGCTATCCCTAGCACCTTTGTTTTCCTATTTCTGGGATGTTACATGTACTCCTTCATTTAATAGAGACTAAAGATAAACTATTTCTGTAAGTTCCAAATCTAGAGGAGTTAATTAAGAAGATTGAGCATCTTAATTGTAGAGGTAGATTCTTATCACTTAGTAATTCAAGTACAACCAATAAGTTGGTTTTGGCTAGTAAGATCTTGATTGAGCGCACAATTAATATCCAAATCATTAAAGCTATGTTTCATTAGGGGTGAGTATTGATTCTATTTGAAAACTGAAACATCGAAAACCAAAATTTCTAAAATTTCTGAAACTGAACCGAACCGAATAAATCCCTAAACCAAATTTTAAATTTTGGTTCAATCAGTTTGGTTCGATTGGAAATCAGTTTATAATTTTTGTTTTTATTTTTTATATATAATATAATATTTAAATATATATTAATAATGTATAAAATATATAAAATAATATATTAACATATAAAACATAAAAATAATATTAAAAGTATTAAAAATATATTTAAATATATAATTTTGATTTTTTTGTTCAATTCATTTTTAACGTCTAAAACCAAACCGAAAATCGAAAATTGGAATTATCTAAAATCTCAAACCAAACTGAAAACCGAATACCTAGTAACTGAACCAAACATGTAATTTTGGTTCAGTTCGGTTTGAAAATTCAGTTTGATTTGGTTTTTGCCCCCCTTATGTTCCATAAGGCTTAGAAGCTTAAACAGACGTTCAATGTCCAAAAAAGACAAGAAGGGTTACTGGTGTTTGAGTTTAAAAATTCTACTGATAAGGCATGGATCCTTGAGGGGGCTCTATGGTCCATAGAAAATAACTTGCTTGTGTTGAAGGATTGGAATGGGGATATAGCAATACAACAATTTGGCTTCACAACCTCACCATTCTGGATTTAGATTAAAGGTCTGCAGCCTTCCCAAATAAATTTGGATAATGTTAAGCAAATTAGAGAGAGTTTTAAAGGACTGCTAGCTATTAAAGATGAGTTTGAGAACCAAGTTGGATGGAGAACCACGCTACACATGCGAGTAGTTGTTAAAGTTGATAAGCCACTTTGCCTTGGCTTTTAGGTTAATAAGGGTAATGAGAAAATGGAGTGGATTCAATTATTGTATGAAAGACTCCAAGATTTTTGTTTTCTTTGTGGAACTCTGGGCCATGTTCTTAGAACTTGCCCTAACACAGAGGATGAGATATATACAAAGTGTCTCAAGGCTAAGATTTTCCATTACAGGCCAAAAATGAGAGCTCCAATGGGGATGATCTCCAAAGGTGCTTTAGTAAGCAAAGATTAATTTTCATATGCAAAAGCTCCAATGAAGCTGAAGGTAAGGGATAGCAATTTAGGGCACCATTCTGCATCACAGAATGAGGCACCCCACATGCCAGTTTGTACAGAGTTAACTTTAGTTGGTTCTAAGAAGGAAGAAAAGGGTAGTATTCATTTGATTAACAGTTAAGTGTCTCAAGAAGTGACTCAAGCATATTCTTCTCTAGCAAAATCCCTTAAGAAGCTCAATTTGGAGACTCTTTCTATGAGCCTCGCCCGAGCACCGGCCCGGTCCTTTAGAGGGAACCGGGATGCTTATTCGGGTTTATACTCACTATGAAACCCTCAAGTTCGGATTGGTTGATTTTGAAAATGTTTTTTTTTTTAAGAGTCGCCACCTTAATTTTATATAGTTGGGAAAATATTAAGGAAAAAATCCAAATTGACTCCAATTTATTAATTTTTTAATTAATTTGCCCAAGGATAAAAATCACTAGCCTCGAACCAGATTAAGCTCGGGGAATAGGTTTTTGGTTTTAAATAATCAAAATTTAGCTCTTAAGTTTAATCTTGACTTGAAAATTGATTTCATGAATGACATTAATAATTGCAAATAAAATGCATGAATATGGCATAAGATGGATGCATGAAAATTAACGAAACAATAAACATTTATAAATAGAGGAGAGTGTTCCCTCTAATTTTTAAAGATTTAGGGGAACCACATGATCACTCCTTAATTAAGATAATCACATTGATAGAAAAATGAGATGCCTTTTCTAGCCCTTATGGGATTTTAGGAAGATCACAAATTCCCTTACAAATATTGTAAAAAGGTAATTAATTTAAAAAATAAGGAAAATAAGCTTAATTTAAAAGAAAATTGGATTTGAAATTTGGACTTAAATTCCAAACATGGCTACATATCCCGTTTGACTAGGGATCAAAATCCACGTAATTCGTTCCACGATTAAGTGGAAGGTTTTACAAATTGATTAAAATGATTTTGGTTTGGAGAACAAGTTTAATGAAAATAACTTGGATTTTGATGGATGAGATGGAAAAAGTGTTTTATCGGACCAAAATTCCATTTTATCGGATCGGACAAATGAGTTGATTAAAGAAAATGATGGATGAGTGAATTAATTAATTAAAATGATTAATTAATTAATTAATTAAACTAGTGGATTAAAAAAAGGATTTTTGATTTAAAAAGAGTAATTAATTAATTAAAATAATTAATTAATTAATTAAAATAGGGGATGAGTTTAAAAGAGATTTTTTAATTAATTAAAAAAAGTAATTAATTAATTAAAAAGATTAATTAATTAATTAGCTTGTAAGTAAAAAAAAAAGATTTTTTTTAGTTAATTAAAAGAATTAATTAACTTGGCTGAGAAAATTAATTAATTAAAATGATTAATTAATTAATTGGAGAGTGAATGGAGGGAGAAGAAGAAAGAAGGTTGATAGATAGCTATCAATATCAACCTTGGTGTATGGAAATGAGGAAATGGGGGAGCCTATTTATAGGCAAATAGGCTTGAGGGTAGTTTAGGTAATAAAAATGTGAAAAGACCATGAGAGATAAGGCTAAAAAGGGCTAGAAAAAGGCTGGAAGGGGGTATTTTGGGAAGTGCAGGCGTGAGCTGCAGGGCCTACGCCACCGGACAGCTGACGGTGCTGGCGCCAATATGGGCTACGCCATCAGCCTGTTGGGCGGTGCGCCGCCGACGGGGGCTACGGCGCCTCCTAGGCCGGTGCCGATGCCTTGGTAGGTGCACAGGCTTAAATTCTACTTTTTTTGCTCAGCCAGATTTTCGAACTTCCAGATTAGTGTTCAAGAGTTATAGGGCTCAAAAAAATAATCGATCAGTTTTGATAGGTTCAGAATTAATTTTAGAACATTTAGACAGTCAGTTTAGAAGAGAATCCATTCAGTTTTAGAAAAATACTGTCTGATATAAAAGGTCCGATCAGGATAGAAGAAGGTGTCTGATTACGTCAAAAATATCTCGGTCAATATTAGTGAATTCAGAATTAATTTTGGAGGTATTGAAATAAGGGTTCAGAGCTGCCCCTTTATCAAAGTTGTCCATCGGTGGGATAGTTTTGATGAGAGTGAACCCAAGCCATCAGCAGATCTGAGTTCAGAAAATAATTCCGGTTACAATGAGATAATTTTCAAGAATTTTGAGACTCAATTTGACCATTTTTACAATACCGGTGAATTTTTCAGGTTTATAATTTTCTGATTTTTCTAATGTAAATGCTACATTTTTTATCTAAAACTAGGAGAATAAGGTGACTATGGGTAGATAAAAATCTCACGAACACAGAGAAACTTTTGGATTCTGATTCCAAATTAATATTGGCCGAAAAATTTACTTTCATGTGACTAAATAATTATAGGACATTTTTTACTATGCGCTATTTCATCTTATATGACCTAAAACTCTATAAATACCACCACACTTTCATTTGATGCAACACAATTCTCATTCTTTGCTCAAAACGTGAGCAAGTGTTCTCTCTTCCCCCTTTTTTTTTTTTTTTTTTTTTTTTTAATAATGATAATAATAGTAGCACTACTAATGAAAATTCCTTTTTTTTTAATGATAACGATTTTTTTTTTTAGTAGCAATAGTGATGAATTTTTTCTTTTTTCTTTTTTTTAATTATGATAACAATTTTTTTTTAGTAGCAATAATGATGATTTTTTTTTTTTTGTTTTCCAAGTCTAGCACTTCGCATCAATGGCTTCCTCATCTGGGCGTACCACCGTACCTTCCACTGGTGGACTTCGAGGTCGACTTTATGAGGCGCCGAAGGAGAATTATGATCCATCACTCTTGCTCCAAGATCCTCATGACCATGTTTCATATGATGAGAGCATGGCGGTCAGTTTTTTTTTTTTTTTTTATCTAACATCATGTGCCTTTTTTTGGATTCATTGCAGATAAAGACTATCCAGAATAGGGGTGGGCGACGCAATTTGGATATGGTAATAAAGTGCCTTGCGATTGGTGGTGCCGTTAGGAATCTTCTATAGCGGACAGGCTTCCTCAATTTTCTGGAGTTGAGGACACTTGACTGCGTCAACATGAATATGATAAAGGCCTTGGCAGAGAGATGGTGGGACACCACCAATACTTTTCACCTACCTTGTGGAAAGATGACTTGTACTCCTTTTGACCTCTATATGATGACGGGGATTCGATTCGGGTCTCGTCCTCTTGACATGTGCAACGATTGGCGAGAGGAGTACACTGAAAGAGAAGTTTCTAATTTGATCGGTTTCACCCCTCCCCTGGAGAACACCACTGTCAGGCGCACACTACTCCACAAGAAGTTAGAGGGGCTATCATCTGGAGACCTTATTTCTGAAGAGGCTCTCACTCGCTTGTGTCTTCTGATCATCACAGGCTGCACTTTTACTCACAACCTAAAGAATATGGTGGATTTGCATATCCTGAAGAGCCTAGTCCAGATAGATAGGTGGGCTGAGTACGACTGGGGCGACGCCATCTTGAGTGCCATGTACCGGGACATGGTAGACCTATCTCATGGGCTTGTACTGTCCGTTGGTGGGACAACACCAATTTGGGAGGTATGCATCATGCTCGTCAGACTTTATCTTTTGTTCACACAATGTCATTTTTTCTTTGTTTTTGACTCTTTTGTATTGTAGATGTGGGCACCATGCTCGTCAGACTGTATCTTTTGTTCACACTAGTGGACATGTGCTTCGGCTTAGACGTTTGAGCTGCCCTTGATCCCTTCTTTGGCAGGGAGGCATACTGCTTTTAGCTCCCCAATGCTCCCTATGTCGATTTCTGCCAGCTATTTCTGATGCGCAAGGTCATGCCACGTGGGCACTCTTCCATTACTCCCGGCATTAGGAGGGGGAGCATTCCCCCAGCTATTTCTAAGGCTCCTAGTGCTAGTACTTTTTGGGGCCATGCTCAAGGAACAGGTCATGGTGCAGGCCCTAACAAGAGTTCAGACCAGGTGCCCTAGGCCATAGAGTACCACATCTCTAATCAAATTCCTTATTATGCAGTAGACAGTACTATGAAAATGTGGACGATACCTGACATTATTCACCTTGGAGTGTGAGACGTTCCCACTAGCGTCGAGGTATATTTCTGTCTTCTTGACTCCCCTATATATGGAAAGGATCTGTGGTAGGACTTCTGTTATATTTGCACCTTTCTAAAAAAAAGTTTCAAAATATCTAACGCTCTTTTATGCAGATCCCTTAGGAGTTTGCTCAGAATACCTATCGGATGTCTCTGCGGATGGAGCTAGCCATAAGTGGCTTACTTACCTACCTTGATATGTCAAAATCTAGGGGCAGGGTGATTAGGATACCCACCAAAGGCAAAGGAGAGGAGATCGACACCAGTGACGAGGCTGCTGATATGGAGGCTCATGCTGACCTTTGTTTTGCCCTTTCTTTCGGATGGTTGTACCGTACTTATTTATGACTATGCATGTATTTCTACGCTGTACTTATGTCATGCATGCATGACTTGACTTATCTAATGCTTTTTATTTCACCTTATATACCTATCTTATGAATGCATGCTTTCAAATGATGATGATGAATGTATGCCATGGATGCAAGTTTATACTTAAATGCATGTCCCTATGACCAATTTATGCTAATTTACAGCCCCATTTTTCTCATCGTTCTAAATGATTCCTAGTCGAGAGTCATTCTAAAAACTTTACTGCACTTTTCTATCCCAATGAGGGAAGAAAATGATTCAATTTTTACTTCTCAGAGATCAAAGAACCAGACTATGGCATTCTGGGCATCAATAGAATGAGTTGGAACAGTGATGAGCAGCCAAAATTGACGGCAGCGCTAGTCAAGAGTCTAGCAATGCACCGCTGAGTGATGGGCAGTGCCACCCAGTGCCTCAGCGGCGGCGCCGCCGGCATGTCAGGTTGCAGATCCGTTAACTGAGCAGCTTTTTTGACCTTTTCTGACTTGATATGACATCTAGGGGCCTATATAAAGGCAAAAATTTTGAGGCAAATCCATCCATTTTTCATTTGAGGGTCGAAACTCTGTCCATTTGTCAACTTTCTCTTCCTTTGCTCGATTTTTTAGCACCTTCTTTTCTTTTCTTTCTTTTTCACATGGAGTTGTATCTCAATCATTACATGCACATGTGGACAAGAAAACTTGACAAAGTAGATAGAATAAACTTGGGTAGGTACGGGATTTTGACTATGGTGGTGTTGAGAGGGGTTCAGGTGGACTGGGATTTTTTGAGAGCGTGTTCTAGGTTTTAGGATCCGTTGGCCTGAGTATTTTGGTTTGGTGTGGGTATGGAGGAGCTATGCCCCACATTTGAGGAGTTTTATGCCATACTTGGTATTGATTCGAAGGCAGCCTTAGTAGTGCCTGAGTTCGGAGTTAGTCACGATTGAGTTTTCTAGAAGTTTTTAGCTCTGCCAGTAGACACTGCCAGTCGCATGGTGGTAAAGGGGCAAGTGAATCTGATTGCCATTATTGAAGAGTTTCATGATCTCGACGACCAAGGTGACATAGGGGTGCAGAGGTTTAGGATGCGAGTTTTAGTTTTCTGCTTGACTGCCGAATATCTATTTCCTGGGCCCATTGGTTAGGGAGATGCCAGAGCAGTTGGTCTGGTACTACAGATAGAGCAAGATCGCTCTATTATTAGGGCCATGTTGGCAGAGATATTGTTGAGTCTCGATTTCTATGTTCAGGGATTAGAGAGATGGATTGTATCTCTAGTGGTGCTTCAGGTGAGGAAAAGAAATTTGTTGGCTTCTATCCTTTCAGGAGTGGATATTTTATATGTATTTGAATTTTATCTTGGTTTATTTTACAGGTGTGGTTGATGGACCATCTGAGGGTGGTTACTGCTCCGACAAGGAGTCCGTATATAGTTATTCAGTATTGGATGCGGCCCATCTTGATGAGGCAGGGATCGGTCAAAGAGTGGATGGGATGGCTCCTAGAGCTTGCCTTAGAGGACATACTTTGGCACTGCCAATGGTATGGGATTAGATCCTTCATGATGATGAGCCATAGGTATCAGGTGGTCTGTCTGCTTGGTTTAGCCTGGGCATCATTCTATCAGGGTACGATGATCTTGAGGCAGATGGGTTAGACCTAGCACGTCCCTCCAGTTATACCATTCTTAGAGTCTGCGAGGATTACAGCCCCCATTACCAAGGCCATCAGAGGGGGGTGGATGAGGAGCTTTCATGCAGTGAGGCTAAAGATTAGTTTTGGTACTACTGAGAGGTACCATAGTTGGTTGATTGAGACTGTCTAGCAAATCGAGAGAAAGCAGCAGGCTGCACTACTCAGGGAGACTGAGAGCAACGAGACGGAGGAGGCAGTTGCTAGAGGTACTAGTGACTAGGGGATTACTGCCAAGACAGGGGAGGTGACTCGACCTGAGAGGGAGGCTAAAGGTTCCACAGGGAGATTGGCCCTACAGGCTGCAGTGGTGACTCAAACTGCAGTAGAGGTGACTCAGGGGATCATCACTGCGGTTAGATGCCAGGGTGACACTACTTTGGTCGCACAGAGGACCACAGCAATTAGTGCACAGAAGAGGACTACTATTGTTACAGTACAGAGGAGGACTCTGACTTTGACACAAGAGAGGATGATAGCTAGTAGCTCAGGAGGTACAGGTCCTCAGAGGAGAGTCTCAAATGTGACTTTAGGGAGCAGTTCTGGAATTATTGAGACATAGGGTAGACTAACCAGAGCGGTCACTAAGAGCAGTTCAAGCATTATGAGCGCTCCGACTACTGATGCTACGAAGGGGCACTCAGAGACTAGGATCAGAAGAGTGACGATTAAGGAGATAGTGGCAGGATCTGATTCTGAGGGTGACGTTCATCCTAGGAGGAGGAGGAGGATTGACTAGGTAGAGGTAGTTGTCTACCTATTTTTTAGTGGTTGTTCTGACATGAGCTACAGGTTTCTTTTTTGTACACTCCTGTAAGCTGACATGACCACAAGACAAGCAGTAGATAGAGATAGAGGCTATCCTTTTTGTGATGATGGATTGTATGCTTTTGTAAAATATGATCATCATTATATAAGATACCTTTATTTTTGCCCTAATTTTTGCCTAAGTTGCCCTTGCGAGTTTTCAACTTAGCGAGCATTTTCTTTTGTTTATTATTTATTATTTTATTTATTATTTATTTTTTTCAGACAAAAGTACCAAATGTTGCATTAGGCACAAAGGAGATGAGATGGTGATGCAAATATAATATTTTTATATTATGTTTTGGACCGCACCCAAGTCGGGCTGCCTACGTATCCCTTACATCACTTCTCCATTGATTATTTCTTTTAGGGAGAATCAGGTCCACATAGTTCTGATTATATTGCTTTGAATAGGAAAATAGATAGAAATGATATAGATTCAGACAAAGTATCTTTTCAACTGATCCAAATTGCAGGGATTAGAGAACTCATTTCCATCCACATCCGAAAGAATGGGGCCTCCGCCAGATAAAATCTTCTTTAGTACATATGGCCCATCCCAGTTCGGCTTGAACTTTCCCTATGGGTCATGAACTAGGGCCCTAATCTCCTTCAGAACCAAATTTCCTTCCTCTAGGCCTCTGTCTTTTACCCTCCTGTTGAAGTGTCGAGCTAGTCTATGTTGGTAGCCTTAGATCTTGTACAAGGCATCAATTCTTTTCTCATCGATAGCATTCAATTATTCATGATATCCTTTGATCCAGTCTGCTTCAATCAATTGGCATTCCCTCATTACCCTAGCAGATTGGATCTGCATCTCAATGGGAAGAACAGCCTCTATTCCATAAACCAAGGCATATGGGGTTGCCCTTGTCGGAGTTCTAATGGTAGTTCTGTATCCCCATAAGGTAGCAGGTAGTCGCTCATGCCAATCTCTATGCTTTTCGATAACCTTCTGCAAAATAGTCTTTATGGTCTTGTTGGCGGCCTTAACTGCACCGTTGGTCTATGGCTAATAGGGAGAGGAGCGGTGATGCTAAATCTTCTTTGTCAGGAGTAGGCGGACTACCTCCTTTTGAAAGTCAAAGCCATTATCCATGATTATTTCGAAGGGGGTCCCAAACCGATAAAGGATATTGGTTTAGATGAAGTGTGCCACGTTCTTTGCATTTAGGACTTGATATGGCCCTGCTTCAATCCATTTTGTAAAGTAGTCTATGGCCACCAGAATGTACTTATGTCCATTGGAGGACTTTGGGAAAATCATCCCAATAACATCTATGCCCCAAGTAGTAAAAGGCCATGGTGTTGCTATTGGATTTAGAGGAACAGGGGGTCGATGTTGGAGTTTGGCAAAGATCTGACATTTGTGACATCTCTGCATATACTTTACACAGTCCTCATTCATGGTTAGCCAAAAGTAGCCCAGGTTTGCTATCTTTCGTGCCAAGGCTACACCATTCATATGTGGGCCTTCCTTTCTGCAATGGACCAACTCCATAATTTGTTAGGCTTCTTCTTCAGTCACGCACCGCAGGTGGATGTTATCCTAGGCTCTTTTATATAGCACACCTCTATTAGGTATAAAACCAGCAGACAGCTGCCTTAGGGTTCTCCGGTCTGCTTTTGAGGCTCCTTCTAGATACTCACCATTTTGGATGTAATTGAGAATGTCCCAAAACTAGGGTTTAGCGTCATCTAACTGGAGATTCATGCATATGGTATAATATCCAGGTTGTCATTTTACTTCGATAACAACAGGTCTGTGTATCTCGTTATCGCTCACATCAATCATCGAGGCCAAGGTGGCTAGAGCATCAACTAACTGATTCTTTACCCTTGGCAGGTAGTGAAAGGAGAGTTCATGAAAATTCTCTACCAAGTCATTCAAGTATTGATGGTAAGGAACCAAATGCTCTTCTCTAATTTTCCACTTACCCAGGGCTTGGCAAATAATGAAATTAGAATCGCCATAGACCTCCAAATAGTATATCCTCACGTTAATGGCCACCTCTAGACCAGCTATGCATGCCTCATATTCTGCTTCATTATTGGTTACCTCGAATGCTAGCTTGATCGCCATAGGCAAATGATCTCCCTTAGGGGTAACCAGAACTACGCCAACTCCGTAGCCTTTACTATTAGAGGTGTCATCAAAGAATAACTACCATACCTCAGGATCTATGATCAAGATATCCTCGTCTGGGAACTTAGGCTCAAATATTTATTCCCCCATAGGGGCAGCAGCTAGTTGGTCATGGATTATGCTTCCTTTAACCGCTTTTCTTAGGACATACTTTAGGTCAAATGCTGCAAGAACTACCATCCATCATGCCATTTTGCTGTCAAGAATCGGCCTCTCCATATGGAATTTTAAAGGGCTCTTGTCAACTAGCACATGGGTTGTGTATGAGCATAGATAGTGCTGAAGTTTGTGACATACCCAGACCAAGGCTAAGCATAACTGCTCAATCTGATTGTACTTAAGCTCATGAGCCAGCATATGTTTGCTTAGGTAGATAATGACATTCTCTCTATATGAATCTAGAGCATTTTGAGTAAGCATTGCACTTATGGCTTCTGAAGTTACCAATAAGTAAAGCAACAATGGCTGACCTGGCCTTGGAGATTGCAATATTGGTGGATTTAGGAGGTAGTCCTTGATTCTGTCAAAGGCTTGTTGGCATTCTTCGTTCCACTGTTTAGAGGCTCTTTTCCTCAATAGTTTGAAGATCGGCCTATGAGTATCCGCCAGTTGTGCAACAAAGTGACTGATATACTGTAGGCAACCCAAAAAACCTCTAAACTCCTTTTTAGTTTTAGGGGGAGGCATTTCTATAATTGCCTTTGACTTTGCTAGATCCACCTCTATTCCTCTTTGGCTGACTAAGTGTCCCAGAAATACGCCCGAAGAGGTGCCAAAAAGGCACTTAGCTGGATTCAACTTGAGATTATACTGCCTGAGCCTAGTGAAGAATCGGTCCAGAGCATCAAAATGACCTTCAGGAGTTTCAAATTTTATGACCATGTCGTCCGCATATACCTTGACATCCTTGTGCATCATGTCATGGAATATAGTAGTGGCCATTCTTTAATAAGTTGCCCCGACATTCTTCAAACCAAAAGGCATTACCCAATAGCAATAGGTGCCCCATTCTGTCATGAAGGATGTCTTTTCCTTATTCATAATATAGACTTGGATATAGTTGTAGCCTGCATAGAGGTCAGTCAAGGAGACCACTGATGCACCAGCCATGTGGTCCACAAGTAAATCGATGTGAGGCAAAGGGAAATCATCCTTTGGGCAAGCTTTGTTGAGATCCTTATAATCAACACACATTCAGACCTTTACATCCTTCTTGGGGACAGGTATTATGTTGGCCAACCATGGGGGGGTAAGTGATTGGTTCGATAAACCCATTATCTAGCAACTTGGCAACCTCCTCTTTGATTTTCAAAAACCACTTTGTCTTCATTCTCCTCAATTTATGCTTCATAGGCTTCATGTGCTTGTAAGTTGGAATCTTATGAACTGCTATGCTCGGATCTACCCCCACCATGTCCTTGGGCTCCTATGCAAAATAGTTCATGAATTCTCGAACTTTTTAAGCTAATGCTTGTGTGTCAGAATATGCAGCTGCAATGTATATAATTTTTGGATTCTCCTCTGTGCCATAATTGATTGGTCCTTTGCTTTTTTCATTTTCTATTTCTTTTTTATTTTCTTTTTCAGATTTCTCATTTAATGATGAGTCAGATAAAATAGAGCATAGATAGTCAGGAAAGTAAGCAAAAAACTTGTTCATTTTATTGAAAACAAAGGTCTCATCATCATGGGTTACATCATTTTGAAAGGACAAGCTAGGCAGACAAGTTACAAAATCTGACAAAAAGGACTAAAAGGTCTCCACATACTCACATTCAGACTCAAGGGACTCAAACTCTAACTCAGACTCGGAAGACTCAGATGAGGACAGAACAGGACTGGTGCTCTTCTCAAAATACCAGTTATTTAGCGGTGCTTGGAATGGTTAGATGAGCTTGGTGGGGTCAAGTTCTTAGTGGTAGGTGATAATATGGATGGTCTCGAAAAGAGAGGGCTCCATGCTTGCTTGCCAATCCTCCTCTATATGGTAGATGGGCTCGCACTCCTCTAAGTTGAGCTTGATATCAAAGAAAATTTCAAAACTAGGGATCAATTTCTTAGAAATAGGACAGAACCATAATTCAGGAAAGCTGCAGTAAGGGAAATCTTCTCCTTCTTTTACAAAATATCCATTAAGAGTTTTGAAATAGGGGCGCATAGGCCAATCAAAAGTCTTACCTTGCCTTTTGGCCTCAACTCTCAGCTTGGCTTTTTCCTCCAATTCTATAATATCTTCAGGTTTGGGCACATAGCCAAGACCGAAAAGAGGAGTGGCAGTGGGATACTCAGGAAATTGGGTGATCCCCTATTGGTTTCTTCCAAGTCTCAAACCTGGAAAATAATCCATTTTCTTCATCATATTAGCTGCTGCTACATTACTATATGGATCAAAGTCAAAAGGAACAAACTCTTTACCTTCCCCTTGAATGAACTCGATGGTATCAAATAAGAAGCCATATAGAGGAATGGCAGATGGTTCGGGCTTGATTTCCAGGATTGGCACAGATCTTGGAATGTCATTCTTCCCATGTACATCAGCTTGGATAGTTATGATATTTGTACCATGGGGAAATTTCAACTTCTGGTGCAAGGAGGAAGGAATTGCTTTTCACTTAGTGGATCTATGGTCTACCAAGTAGGAGGTTGAAACAGGCCAGGACATCAATCACCTGAAATGGGATTGGCATCGTCACTGGTCCAACTGTGACGTCAAGGTTTGCCACTCCCAAAACTTTCCTCTTAGTGTTGTCATATGCTCTTACCACTTGGTCCGATGGAATAAAATCCGAAGCCTCTAATCCTAGGCAACTGGCCACCTTTAGTGGACACACGTTTAGGGCGGACCCATTATCTACTAATACCATAGGCACAGTTTTATCTCGGGTCATCACTGTGATGTAGAGAGCATGGTTGTGGCTTTCATCTCTATGAGGGATATCATGATCACTAAAAGAAATGGTCATGGACTTGACAGTGTTAGTTAAAGATGCCACGAAGGTCTCCGGTGAGATGTCGATAGGAGCCTGATATTGATTCAAAGCCTTGCAAATAGCTTAGCGATGAGGGTAAGAAGACTGGATGAGGCTCCATATTGATATGTTTGTTTGGGTTTTCTTCAATTGCTTGAGAATGGGATCCTTGTTTAGTTCACTATGGGGTTTTAATTTTTCAGCTGGATGAGGGATTGCATGACTTACCGGGTTTGAATCTGTGGGTTGTGGAGGTGGTGGAAGGACTCTTCCACTCTAAGTAATCACATCGACTTCGGTGACAAAGTCGTTTAGATCAAGTACACAATAATAACCCGAAATGGGGTAGATGAGGGAGAGAGGATCAATTCCTTTTTCATTAGAAGAAATAAGGTTGACATTCACCTGGTGGTTAGGCAAAGGATTAGTGGTGATGTTGGGTTTAGCTTTTGGAGCAATGATATCCCCACTGTCTATTAGGTCCTAGATTCGATGCCTCAGAGCCTTACAAGCATCCGTTTTATGCCTAGGCCCCTGGTGATAATCACATCATTTGTTGGCATTATAGTTCTTATGCAAAGCATTTGAGGGTGGTCTTGGCTCTAAGGATTTGACGAGGTGGGCTTCCAGACCCTTTTTATAGACAGTGCTTAGAGGCATTCCCAATTCAGAAAAACTCCTTCTTTCTAACCTCATAGGTTGATGGTAAGAGACAACATTAATTTCTCCTCCATTTTGGGGAGCAGAATGAGTGGTGTTGGAGGTGAAGTTAGTGTTCTTGCGGTATCTTGAACTTGAGGACTCATCCTTGATTTGGCCAGTCTTAATCAAATCCTCGATTTTAGAGGCTATAGCAATGAGAGCTTTAAAGTCTGGGAGATACTGGGTTTGCAAGTGAACTTGGTATTGTGGGAGGAGATTTTTCACAATGATGTCAATTTGTTCTTCTTCGGATGGGCGGTTCACCATTTGTGCTGCCTTTGTCCTCCACCTTGTAAGGAACGCAATGAAGGATTCTCTTTGGCTTTGTTTAGTGGTTTCTAGGTCTCGTCAAGTGACATCTACTTCAATATTATAATGGTATTGCTTGACGAAAGCATTGCATATATCATCCCAAGTTTTGTTATGATTTTTGTCTAGATCTAATAACCACTTAACGGCAGTTTCGATTAATGACTGCTGGAATAATTGAGCAAGGAGCTCATCATCTACACCAAAGGGTCTCATGGCACCCATGTACATCTTGAGGTGGGTTTTAGGGCAAGTGATGTTGTTAAACTTGTCCATCACAGGTATCTTGAACTTGGGCGAAACCCTGGCATTTGGGAAAAGAGCAAGGGAGTCAACATCTATGATATCCTCATGTTTTTTGATATTCTTGATGGATCGTTCTAGGATTTCAAACTTCTCCATTAGTCTTTTAGCTTCGGAAAGCTGGAAAAATCTCCACTTTGAAAAAGATTCGCAATGGGAGTAGGAGCGGTGGCATTCATATACAAAGGAGGAGAGGTGGGTGTTTCGGGGGCTTTTCCTTTATTGGTGAGATCAATAACAGGGGTAGTGAAAGTAAGGGCATGCCTGGTCCCGGCTTGGGTGAAGGTATGTTTAGTAGGAGGAGGAGAGATAGGAGTATTAGTCATTTCCCTTACTTCATTAATGATTGATTGACGCTGGAAATTGAGGGCATTGATGAAAATGGCAAATTGGGCATTGAGGGCATTGGTGAAGGTGTCGGCTTGGGTTTTGAGGGCAGTGGTGAGTGTATTTTGAAAAGCTTCCTCTTGCTTTTTGAGGAGATTAGTGAAAATGGCGGCCATCGCATCTTAGTCAAAAGGGTGGGCCATTGGTACCTTGAAACAAAAAACAGAAAATTGGGTAAGAAAACAAAATTATAAAGGAAAAAAGGGCATAAATGAATAGGTGCATTGGGAAAAGGATTCCCTCCACAAGGTTGGTCGCCGGGTTTACATGTTGACAGGGTAAGTATGTGAGGTGCTTTGGGGAAACGGACCACCGATTTTAGGTTTTTGAGGGTTGACCTTGTCGAGTTTCTCATGTTATGCATGTATGATCATGTCGTGATGCATGCTGAAAAAAGTTTCATGAACATGCGAGAGTATCAATTATTACGATACATGGAACCTAAGGTCAAAGGCTAAGGCGACTATATGCACAAGAGTAAAGGGTGGTTTGATTTAAGGGTCCCCATCCCACTAGAGCATCGATATACCTAATCACATATGAGGCAAAGAGCCTTGCGTGGGTCCAACAGTACTGATTCCTTGTTACATCCCCGAAATGATCGGGAATTCATCGCAGGGTGGAATGCTTTTGCTATCTCCCAACATACTCAAAGAGAGTTGTCGAGTCAATGCTACTTGCCATTCAAAAGTTTTCTTAAAGCTAAGGTTTAGGCAAGGAGCCATTATTATGAAAAGTGATGCATGAAAGTCAAATTATACTTAATGAGCCAAAAGGAGATTATTTTAGAAAAATTTTCCTTAACCAAATAGTAATTCTCTTATTTTCCTTTTTATTAAAAAATGTAGCAACCAGTCCCCAATGGAGTCGCCAGCTGTGAGGCCTCACCTGAGCACTGGCTCGGTTTGCTAGAGGAAACCAGAATGCTCATTCAAGTTTATACTTATGATGGAACCCTCGGGTTCGGATTGGTTGATTTTGAAAATATTTTTTTTTTAGGAGTCGCCACCTTAATTTTATCTAGTTGGAAAAATATTAAGGAAAAAACCCAAATTAAGTCCAATTCATTAATTTTTTAATTAATTTGCCCAAGGAAAAAAATCACTAGCCTCAAACCAAATTGAGCTCGGGGACTAGGTTTTTGGTTTTAAATAATCAAAATTTTACTCTTAAGTTTAATCTTGACTTGAAAATTGATTTCATGAATGATATTAATAATTGCAAATAAAATGCATGAATATGGCATAAGATGGATCCATGAAAATTAATGAAACAATAAACATTTACAAATAGAGGAGAGTGTTCCCTCTAATCTTTAAAGATTTAGGGAAACCACATGATCACTCCTTAATTAAGATAATCACATTGATAGAAAATGGGATGCCTTCTCTAGCCCTTATGGGATTCTAAGCAGACCACAAATTCCCTTTAAAATATTGTAAAATGGTAATTAATTTAAAAAATAAGGAAAATAAGCTTAATTTAAAAGAAAATTAGATTTGAAATTTGGACTTAAATTCCAAACACGCCTATGTACCCTGTTTGAATAGGGATCAAAACCCACGTAGTTCGTTCCACGATTAAGTGGAGGGTTTTACAAATTGATTAAAATGATTTTTGGTTTGGGGAACGAGTTTAATGAAAATACATTGGATTTTGATGGATGAGATGGAAAAAGTGTTTTGACGGACCGAAATTCCGTTTTATCGGACTAGACAAATGAGTTGATTAAAGAAAATGATGGATGAGTGAATTAATTAATTAAAATGATTAATTAATTAATTAATTAATTAAACAATGGATAAAAAAAAGGATTTTTGATTTAGAAATAGTAATTAATTAATTAAAATGATTAATTAATTAATTAAAATAGGCGATGAGTTTAAAAAGAGATTTTTGATTTAATAAAAAAAAAGTAATTAATTAATTAAAAAGATTAATTAATTAATTAGCTTGTAAGTAAAAAAAAGATTTTTTTTTAGTTAATTAAAAGGACTAATTAACTTTGGGTGAGGAAATTAATTAATTAAAATGATTAATTAATTAATTGAAGAGTGGATGAAGGGAGAAAAAGAAAAAAGGTTGATAGATAGCTATCAATATCAACCTTGGTGTGTGGAAATGAGGAAATGGGGGAGCCTATTTATAGTCAAATGGGCTTGAGGGTAATTTAAGTAATGAAAATGTGAAAAGACCATGAGGAGTAGGGCTAAAAAGGGCTAAAAAAAGGCTGAAAGGGGGTATTTTAGGAAGTGCAGGCGTAGGCTGTGGGGCCCAGGCCACCGGGGAGCCGACGACACCGACGCCAATATGGGCGGCATCGTCAGCCTATTGGGTAGCGCGCTACCAACGCCTTGGTAGGCGCGCTGGCTTAAATTTTATTTCTTTTGCTCAGCCAGATTTTCAGACTTTCGAATTAGTTTCAGACTTTCGGATTAGTTTTTAAGAGTTATAGAGCTCAGAAAAATAATCAGTCAGTTTCGATAGGTTCAGAATTAATTTTAAAACATTTAGGCAGTCAGTTTAGGAGAGAATCAGGTCAGTTTTGGAAGAATACTGTATGGTACAAAAGATTTGGTTAGGATAGGAGAAGGTGTCTGATTACGTCAAAAATATCTCGGTCAGTATTGGCGAATTTAGAATTAATTTTGGAGGTGTTGAAATGAAGATTCACACTTTCACTTTTGAGGGTATAGGATGTTGATGATGGACCATAGGGTTCAAAATCTTTTGGATGAAATAATAGTTTGGGCCTTGAAGTGCTTTATCTAAGCCTAAAAAAAAAAGGAAGACCAGAAAAGCTAGTAAGGGTTCTAAAAAAAATCTAAGCTTTTTAAATCAGTTAGAGGCCCAACATCCATTCTACCACTAACTTTAAATATAGTCCTAGACAATCCTTTAAATTGGCCCATCAGTTGTGGCAAGTGACATGTTCTAATGGGCTACAGAAGCCTAATACAATCTTAATGTTATTAAGGAGCTTGCAAATTTTGATAGTAGCATTAACCCTCCAGTTTGTTCCATCGTCCATTCTCAAATGGACATTGACTCTATCCAGGTACTAGGATTGTTAAGGATTATCCAAGACTCAAAGATAAGTAAATATCAAGAAATTAGCAAGGAGCAAGTAGTCAGAAACAAATGAGTTTCTTATGAGTAGTAGCAATTTTGTCACAATTCAAGAAATTTCTAATGAAGGGGTTTCAATTTCTCCTGTTGTATGTCATGGTGGTGGTGGCCTACCTAAAACCACTAGACCATCATGAAGCTCTTACTTTGGAACTGTCAAGGGTTTGGGCGGCCTTTGACAGTTCGTGCTCTCAAGGAGCTCTTGAAGCTCATTGCCCATCTGTGATTTTTCTTTCTGAAACTAAAACACCATAGATTATTTGGAAAATTAAAGACTCAGATTGGATTCCAGAAGGCTATATATGTACCGCCGTGTGGTAGTGCAGGCGGTTTGGCACTGTGGTCGAAGGATTTTGCTCATATTACTATATTAGATGTGTCTAACAATTTCATTCATACTCATTATTATAGAATGGGCAACAATAAGGAATAGATTAGTAACTTCATTTATGGGAGCCCGTATAGGGGAGATAAGGAAGCTGTATTACTCGAATTAGGAAGACTCAACCCAGATGGGGATACCCCTTGGATGTGTGGATGCGATTTTAATTTAATTTGTCCTCATTGGGAAAAGAGTGGAGGTCAATAAGCATATTTATCCCAGTTGAGAATATTTGATGCATGGATTAATAGTAATGAATTTCTAGATTTGGAAGGTAAAGGTCTAGTGTTTACTTGTATAACAAAAGAGAAGGCTATCATAGCATTTTACAGCGGCTTAATAGTGTATTGTGTAATGCATATTGGAGGTTAACCATTAGTGAAGCATAAGTTCTTCATAAGAGCTTAATTGGCTCATATCATAGGTCACTGGTTCTTGACTTAGACTCACCAATAAGGAGGTATATAAGGAGATTTCATTTCAAGTATAAATGGACACAATCTCAATAGTGGCTCCATATAATAAGATCTGCTTAGGGGAATCAAAATGGTGCACAAGATCTCTAAGGAATTAAACAGAAACTCCAACATTGTGGTTTTAGTCTACAAAAATGAGTAGTGCGTAATACTAGAAGCCATATCGAGCAAGCAAAGAAGAAGTTACAAGATTTGAGAAGTCTGCCAGTATCCCTAAAGTCTAGAAAGACAAAATCTTAGTTATTGGAAGAGTTAAATTTGTTGTGGAGAATGGAAAAAAAGGCTGGTTGCAAAGATCAAGGGCTAAATGGTTGCAAGATGGAGACAGAAATACAAAGTTTTTCTATGCCTCAGTTGTTCAAAGAAATCTAAGGAATAGAATCCTTATAATCAAAGATTCAACTAGTAGATGGATTGAGGGTGAAGGGGATGTCAGTGCAGTCATTAGGAATTTGTTTGTTTAGCTCTTCAAAGCTCCTCTACAAACTGACATGCTCATGTGCTTTCCTTAATCTCGCCATCGGTCACAGCTGAAATGAATTCTACATTAACAGGCCCAGTTGGTGATGAAGAAATCAAAGCTGCAATGTTTAAATTGGGAGCTTTAAAAGCTCTGGACCTGATGTTTATTTTTTAAGGATTTTCTTCCAAAAGGCGTGGTATGGTTTTGGCCCTGATGTATGTGCTGCAATTAAAAAATTCTTCAAGGAGGGAGTCATGCCAGAAAATTTAAACCCTTCCAATATTGTGCTCATCCCAAAAGTGGCCACGCCCACTTAGATAACACAATTCAGACCCATTAGCATGTGTGATTTCATTTATAAAGTGATTTGTAAAATTATTATACTAAGATTAAAGCCATGGTTGAATGAGATAATCCATCCATACCAATGTACCTTCCTCCCTAATAGAGTTTTTCAAGACAATTTTCATTGTTCATAAGGTAACTAATATCTTAAAAAAAAACCTCTTCTGAAAAGGAATTCAATTGTGCAATTAAACTCAACATATAAGGGCTTATAATAGCGTCAATTGGCAATTTCTCCAAGAATCACTTTCTAAAATGGGATTTGCATCAGTTCATTAATTGGGTTTGGTAATGCGTTACTATGATGTCATATTTGGTGTTGGTTAATGGGGAAATTGCACAACTGTTTCAACCTTCAAGAGGTTTAAAGTAAGGGGATCCCCCATCCCCTTTCCTGTTTCTATTAGTTTCCAATAGTTTATTAAATTTGGTTGACAAAGTAGTGAATTGGGGTGATCTAAAAGGAGTTAAGCTTTGTCCTTGAAGTCCACAAATCTTTCATATGCTCTTCGCAAAAGATACTCTTCTGTTTGAGAAAGCGTCTATGGAAGAAGCCAATTAATTCAAATCTATTTTTGATCATTATGAAGCAGCAATGGGAAAAAGATCAGTACCTCAAAGTCTTCTATTCTTTATAGCCATAATACTCTGCAGGAAACAAGGCAACAAGTAGGGGATATTCTTGGTATGAAGGAAATGGATGGTTATGAGAATTATTTTGGCATTCCCACTCCTTGGGGCAGGTCCATATCTCAATTGTTCTCTTACTTGGAGGAGTGAGTGGAGTAAAAGGTACATTCTTGGAAACACAGGTTACTCTCATTAGATGGTAGAGAAATTATGTATAAGGTTGTTCTAACTGCTATAACTATGTATATTCTTTCTTGCTTTCGTATTCCTATAGTGGTGTATAGGAAACTTAAGTAGACTTTATCAAAGTTTTGGTGGGATAAATCTGAGTCTGACCAAGGCAAAGGCATCCTTTTCGATAGGTGGGATAGATTCACTAAGTCTACATCTTGGGGAGGGCTGGGTTTTAAGAGCTTTAACAGTTTTAATTTAGCTTTGATAGCTAAATAGGTGTTGTGAAATTTTATTTATACTCGCAAGCGCACTCATCACTGATTCTGCAGATAAGTGGTAACGAGATCGTTCCGACGGAGAGAGCTATAAAAATAATTATAGAAAAACTTAATTAAACCACATTAATTTAATTCTAGTCTTAGTCCCAAATAATTTTTTTTTAGATAATGATAAAGAGATGTAAAGTATAAATGTCAAAATAATACAATTAAAGGTAATTGAACTTGTGAAATAAAATTCAGATAAAATATTACCAAAGTTTCAGAATTCACCAATGTTTAATTAATAATTTTTATAATGTATTGATTCTAATTTTCAGAAGATAGTTTAGAAATCAATCTTTTTATCTTCTATTGATTTTATCACTAAGCTCAATTTTATTAAATTCTCAAATAGATTTTGCTTCACTTCAAAAGTGTAATTTCTAAGCATTATATGTATACAATTTAATGGAAAACACATAATCAAAGAAAATTACTTTTCTTTCAATAAAAACCAAGTATAGATAATTTTCCTAACAATCAAAAATACATGATAGAATTGATGAAAGGATATTATCAACAATTGAAACCAAAATCATAATCATTAAAGTGCAAAATATTTAGAATCAATACATAATAGAAATTAATAATCTAACATGGTTTTATCATCCACCTTAGTAAAATTAAAACTTAGAAAGACATAATTAAAACAACAAAACAAACAAAAAAACCCATTTTAGCAATTTGGATCTTTAATCTTGAAATCTCAACTTCTTTCTTATTTTCTCAATTCTTTCCCTCACCAAAAAACTCTTCTTTTGGTAAGCCATTTCCCTTCTATTTATAAGCATGAATGGCTAGATGACAAGTTGATGAAAAAACCAATTTTCAAATGATTTTTCTTCTTTAGCATTAAATATATGACTTTGATTTTTGAATTCTTGGTTTTCCTTAGTTAGATTGCATAAGGATGGTTGGTGATGACTTGAATTTTTGTAAATTTTCTTTTTTAGCATCAAATGTATGACTTTGACCTTTGAATCATTTGTTTTCCTTAGTTGGCTTGCATAAAGATGGTTGGTGAGCTCTTTAGTCTCCACTGCATACTTGAAGATGGTGTCATTTTTCCAAAATAAAAAATAAAATGGCTTAGTTGATTTTATTGAAAAATTATTTCTTTCACAAAATTTATTATTATTATTATTATTATGCAAGTAAAAGACTATAATTTTACTCAATTTTCAAGCTTTCACCATTTTATTTCCTATTTCATAAAAATATCATTAAATAAAAATATTTATTTAATAAATGAACAACAAAAAATATATTTAAGAGCTATTAATATGTATTAAATTATGCTCATCAAATACCCCCAAACCTAGATTTTGCTAGTCATTGAGCAAAAACAAAATCTAAACTAGTCTATTTTCGTAAGAAATCACGATTGCATTTGACATATGCAATGAGCCTTTAAACCTCTAGGTGGCCCATAGAGGACGAGTTGTAGTCTCGTGAGAGCTTTCAGCGATGATACCCACAAATATCTGTAAAAATCTAAACTTCCAACTATTTATCTCAAAGAACAATAAGATATCATAGCTTTGAAATCAAACAAGTATTAAATTGAATACATATCCATTCAAAAGTTAATTCATCTTGCAACAATCATACTCAAGTGAGTGTGTGAAATAGCCAATATTAATAATAAATGTGATTTGCATGCTTCAAACAAGTAAAATTCTCATAACCTTACGATAATAATCATTCAATTTCTAATAAAGAATTAAGTATCATAAGCTTCCCCTTTGGTACAAATCTTCACTACTTTGAAGGCATCACATGAGAACAAAAGGTCTTTAATATTGGTTGTAATGGGGCCATGGGGTATGATGTGGCTAAAGAATGAAAGGGATAGGAGAGTACACAAATTCTAAAGACTTCATAGAGTTAAAGATATCATAATATTTTGTAAGAGACACTTCTTAAAACTCATAGAAACATATAAAATGTAGCCAACTATTATTATGTTGACCTTTACTTTATTCTAACCTCCACTTATAATATCAAAGCTTTGATCTTCAAACTCAAGATTTTTTTTTTACTTGTTTTTTTACTCTTTTTTTTATATACTTTTTTTTTTAGAATCAAGATTTTTTTTTTATTTTATCCCAAACTTTTAAGAAATGTCTCTTGATCATGATATTTATCTTTTTATCTCTATTTCTTCTTTAGAATAAGGGTAAAGATATAATCATGTTTAGGCTAGGTGAGAGATATGGTTACCAAAGAAAACAGTTAATCAATGTAGGCTCAAATTGGCTCACTAAAGAGATGTTCTCTTAGAATATCAATTGGGGAACTAGTTTGTTTGGCTTTGTGGTGAAAATTCTAATGCCTTAATCATTTCACAAGTGATGCTCGATCAATCGTTCACCTTGAAAGACCTCAAGGGAAAGTTCTAATATATAATTCTTTCAAATTGAAATTAAAATGATCATCAAGGTAAAGGTATAAGAACACACCTATTCTAGCATACTTGTTTTTTTACAAAACAATCATGGCTATTGGGAGAAAAAAATTGACTATAATCATTGTGAAAATAAATTAACCAAAGAATGTCATCAAAATTCAAATCAATATTTATTACCAGTCAAAGCCATAACATTAAAGCTCAATTCTCATCACAGTAATTGGAAGTTTTTTTTTTCTTTTTTAAACAAGAAAAGAAAATCACAAAAATACAGATGCATATCAAGAGTAACAATTTTTTTTTTTTTTTTGAAAACAAGAAAAGAAAATCACAAAAAATACAGATGCATATCAAGAGTAACAAAGTAACTCTTTACTCTGCCATCTGAAATTTTAGTGAATTGGACCTTAGAAATAATTGAGAAAACACAATTTTTTTTTAAATAACAGTTTCTCCACCCTCAAACTTAACTGAGACATTGTTTCCAATGTCTACTATAAATAAATAAGGAGTAGAGGACTTCGCTTGATTAGGTGTAACACAAAAAAAAATGCAATAAGAAAAACTATAAGAGTTAGGGAAGTTACAACCAAAGATTCAAGTATGGTCCACGCTTCTTGCTACTACTGGCCCTAGGATGCCAAACTACCTGTGTCATCAATGGATCAGGTTCAGATACAAATTTTTGCAATTAGTCAATCAATTGATCCATAAGTGAAGCAGAGACTAAGATGCGTCAACTCGCCGGTGTCATAAAATCTTGTTTCACAGCATGATCGAGAAAAAATAGCAAACCATCATAAAAATCATCAATATTAAGTAACCCCAATAGCTTTTGAAGAATTGTTAATTGGGTCCAAGATGCAATGGTGAAGATATCTTCAAATGTTTCTAAACCACTAGGTAATGCAATGGTGAAGATATCTTCAAATGTTTCTAAACCACTAGGTAATGCGATAAAAGCATCAGCATTAAGATTCATATATGCCATTCGTTCATACATGCTCATGATTTGTAACTCATTACCTATAGTTCCACCAGTGATGTGTTTATTTTGAGCCAAAGCCTTTAGAACTACTCTTAGGACTTTGCTACCTCCAATATATGTAGAACTTGCAATACAACCCCTTAACCCTAAACTACCTCCCTCAAATACCAAATCAATTTTTCATTCAGCTAAAATCCTACCAAGTTTATTAGCTGCTATCAAATACTCTCTTTTCTTACCAGAGTTTGGACTACAAAAGACGCAAATAGTTTTGAATTTGCGTGTTGAGGGTTTTGCCATTTTTTTTTTATTTGGTTCACAGATTTCTTCAAGAGGTTGTGTGCATATTGAAAATAACGAATGTGCATATAAAGAAAATAGCATAGTAAAAGAACAGTTCAACAGGGTAAAATAATTATTGACAAAGAAAAAAAAATAAAGATAAAAAATAACAATAACAAACAAAAATAATCAATGTTGTATATACAAATGTCAAAAAGAAAATATTGAAAAGCTAAAAGCAAATATTAAAAGACTAAAAAGTTAACTAAAATAGAAAAATCTGCAGAAAACGAAAATCTAGATGCTAAAAATTCAAAAAGTAACTACAGAGTATTGAAAAATGCACAAATGTCAAAAAGTTAGTGATACACCTGATTATGAACAGTAGTTGTGACTGTGGCTCACATCGTCCTCTGGTTTTACTTCCAATAACAGCTTAAACACCTTCTATGAGTCGAGGATACGCTTCCCATCCAATTTTCTTATTAATTGGCAAATAGAGTCTTTTAATGTCAAATTCCCTAGACTGTAACGTTATTTCTCTTCTTTGAATAAGCTCCATAAATCTAAAAGAGTACGTTGAACCTGTCCACATGGATACGTCTCAAGAGTTTATAGGATATTATCCAAAGACTCCTTACTAAGTCCATCCTTTATGAATTGAATTTTATCTTCTCGATTTATGGATGCATATCCAATATTTCTATTGCGTGTATTGCAATTCCATCTTACACGTTTGTAGCAAACTCCCATTCTCTTTGCTCTTCTCTTCTTTAAGTAATAACTTCTCCTTGTACCTGGCAAACATTTAACAAATAATTCATTTAATTTATGTGCCAGTCGTACTTTGGCTTTTATGATCCAACGAATATCTTCAGAAAGATTCATATGTCTAAATGCCTTCATTCTTTCCAGTCTACATTCGTTAATTTTTCTAAGTACATCTTGGGGAAGAGTTGGAAACCTATTTCTGAGTGTAGCAAGAGATGCTTCCATATCTAGTAGAAAAGTTTATATTCTATACTTACAAAACAAAGAACAAATGTTAAATATAAACAAAAATTAGTTACACAAAGAAAAAAAATTACATAAATAAATTGAATTGATCCTAATAAATAGGATCACTCAAAAGTGCTTCTTCCACTGTTGTTGGTTCCAGCTTCAAAAATGGTTTCAATCTTTGTCCATTGACTTTAAATACATCACCCTTTTTTGGATTTTCAATTTCAATTGCTCCATATGGAAATGCAGTGCGAACCAAAAATGGGCCTGACCATCGAGAATGCAACTTTTCAGGAAATAGATGCAAACGAGAATTGTATAAAAGGACTTTTTGACTAGGAGTAAAAGATTTTCTCAAAATATTTTTATCATGGGAAATTTTCATTTTGTCCTTATACCATTTTGCACAATCATAAGCATCAGTTCTAATTTCCTCTAACTCATTCAATTGAAACATTCGTTGAGCACCAGTTTTATCTAAAGAGAAATTTAATTGTTTGATTGCCCAATATGCTCTATGTTCTAATTCTACTGGTAAATGACATGGTTTTCCATAAACAAGTCTAAAAGGAGACATTCCAATAGGGGTTTTAAATGCTGTCCGATAAGCCCGCAATGCATCATATAATTTCAAAGACCAATCTTTTCTAGTGGGATTAACCGTTTTCTCAAGAATGCGTTTGATTTTCCTATTTGAAATTTCAACTTGATCACTTGTTTATGGGTGATAAGGAGTAGCTACTTTATGAGTAATGCCATATTTCTTCATCAAATGCTCAAAATTCCTATTACAAAAGTGCTTTCCTCCATCACTAATGATTGCTCATGGTGTACCAAATTTAGAAAAAATGTGTTCTTTTAAAAATTTCACAACCCTATGATCATTTATTCTACATGCACTTGCTTCTACCCATTTGGATACATAATCAACAGCAACAATGATGTACAAATTACCAAAGGAATTAGGAAAAGGTGCCATAAAATCAATACCCTAAACATCAAATAATTCAACCACAAGAATTGGATTTAAAGGCATCATATTTCTACGGGAAATACTTCCCAATTTTTGGCATCGATTGCAAGATTTACAGTACACATGAGTGTCTCTAAACAATGTAGGCCAATAAAATCCACATTGCAAAATTTTTGCAGCAGTTCTCTTTGCACTAAAGTGGCCTCCACAAGCATGGTCATGACAAAAGAAGATAATATTTTTTTGTTCACTTTCAGGCACACATCTCCTAATCACTTGATCAAGACAATATTTAAACAAATATGGATCATCCCAAAAGAATTTCTTTACCTCAGCTAAAATTTTTTTTTTATCTTGGTTACTCCAATGGCTTGGCATATGACTAGTAACAAGATAATTTACAATATCAGCAAACCAAGGTAACTGTGATATAGACATGAGTTGTTCATTAGGAATTTCTTTGATGGGACAATCTTTATCAACAGATTCTACTATTACTCTAGACAAATGATCAGCCACAACATTTTCAAAACCTTTCTTATCACGAATGTCAAGGTCAAATTCTTGTATTAACAAAATCCATCGAATCAAGCAAGTCTTAGCATCTTTTTTGGACAAAAGGTATTTCAATGCAGCATGATCATTATAGATAAAGACTTTGGATCCAACAAGATAAGATATAAATTTGTCCAAGGTAAATACTATAGCAAGCAACTCTTTCTCAGTAGTTGAATAATTAAGCTGTGCATCACAACTAGTAGCTTATTGACTCATTGGCTTAAAACAGCACCAAACGCATAATCAGAGGCATCACACATTATCTCAAAGGGAATACTCTAATTAAATGGTCTAATGATGGGTGCAGATGTCAATAAGATTTTAAGCTTTTCAAATGCTTGAAGGTATTCATTATCAAAGATAAAAGGTGTATCTTTAGCAACTAAGTTATACAAGAGCCGAGAGATTTTACTAAAATCTTTGGTGAATCTACGGTAGAAACCAGCATGACCTAAAAAGGATCAAATTTCTTTTACAGTTTGAGGTGGAGGAAGGCTAAAGATTAAGTGTATCTTTGCTTTATCTACCTCAATTCCTTGTTGTGACACTACATGACCCAAAACAATTCCCTTTTTAACCATGAAATGACATTTTTCCCAATTTAACACAAGATTTTTTTCTTTACATCTAATCAAAACCAAGGTCAAGTGATGCAAACATTCATCAAAGCTAGAACCAAAGACAGAAAAATCATCCATGAATATCTCAAGAAAATGCTCAACCATATCAGAAAAAATACTTATCATGCATCATTGAAATGTAGCAGGTGCATTGCATAACCCAAAGGGCATGCGTCGATAGGCAAAGGTTCCAAAAGTACAAGTGAAAGTGGTTTTCTCTTTATCCTCAAGTGCAATTGGGATTTGATTATATCCAAAGTAACCATCAAGAAAATAATAGTATGCATGACCAGATAAAATCTCAAGCATTTGATCAATGAAAGGAAGTGGAAAATGATCTTTCCTTGTAACAGCATTCAACTTCCTATAATTGATACAAACAAGCCATCCAGTTTGGATTCGATTGGAAATTAGTTCATTTTCTTCATTTTTCACTACTGTTATGCTAGATTTCTTTGAAACTACTTGCACATGACTCACCCATGAACTATCAGAAATAGGCTAAATGACACCTACATCTAAAAGTTTTATCATCTCAGTTCTAACAACTCTTTCATATTGGGATTTAGTCATCTTTAGAATTCACGACTAGGTTTAACATTGTCTTCTAAATGAATTCTATGCATGCAAATTGAAGGACTAATACCCTTAATGTATGAAATTGTCCACCCTATTGCTTCTTTATGATCTTTCAAAACATCAATCAGCTTGTTTTCTTGTTCAATCTCTAAATCAGATGCTATGATAATGGGCAAAGTTTCTTATGGTCCTAAAAATGAATATTTCAATGACTCAGGCACTAGTTTTAGGTCTAACTTTTGTGATTCAAGAATTCACTCTTTAGATTCTGTGGGAAATAGAGGTTCAATTTTGGTTTTCCATTTGTTTGTATCCATTAGTGGAATAGATTTTAATAAAGAATTCACCTTACTAATTGAATTTTCAACATTTAAGTCCATGCCAAATTGAGTTAAATATTTCTCAAATGGATCATTTTTATTCATTTCCAAAAAAAATCATTGATCACACTTTCAATCATGTTAACTTCACACAAATCATCATTGTCAACTGGTTGACGGGCAACATTAAACACATTAAGTTCAACAGTCATATTACTAAATGATAATTTCAAAACACCACTTCGATAATTGATGATTGCATTGGATGTGGCAAAAAATGGTCTTCCTAAGATGATAGAAATTTGATCCTTTGTGTTTTCAATAGGCTGAGTATCAAGAACAATGAAATCCACTAGAAAGTAAAACTTATCAACTTTGACCAAAACATCTTCTATGAAACCTCTAGGAATTTTGACAGATCTATCAGCTAATTGGAGTATCACAGTTGTGAGTTTCAATTCACCTAACCCAAGTTGTTGATAGACAGAATATGGCAACAGATTCACAGTTGCTCCTAAATCAAGTAAAGCTCAGTTGATTTCATGATTACCAATGCTACAAGAAATTGTCGGGCAACCGAGATTCTTATACTTAATAGGAGTTTTATGTTGGAGTATGGAACTCACATGTTTATTCAAGAATGCCTTTTTAGGAACATTTGTTTTCCTTTTTACCATACAAAGATTTTTTAAAAATTTGGCATAAGTAGGTACTTGTTTAATAGCATCAAGAAGAGGGATGTTAATGCTAACTTGCTTAAACACTTCTATAACATCATTATATTGGGTACCTTTCTCTTTTGAGACAAGTCTTTGTGGGTAAGGCGCTTTTGGAATATAAGGCAATGATTGATTGTCTTTTTCAACTGAGTCTTTAGATGATGAAATTTCAAGATGACTCTTTTGACTCTCTTTTTGAGGTTCAGGTGTATAATCAGGTTTGACTATGCATTTTCCATACCTAAGAGTAGTTATGGATTGAACTTCTTCATTAGAACTTGATGAACCTACCTCATATTGACATTTTGGATTTGGAACAAGTTGACTGGGAAATTTTCCTTTTTCCCTTTCAGCTACAGTAGTTGCAAGTTGGCCCAATTGTGTTTCAAGTTTTTTAATGGATTGAGAATTTGATTGCAAAACTTGTTGGGTTGATTGCATTAACTGTTGTAAAGTATCCTCTAAAGAAGGTTTCTTCTACAAGCAAAGAATTGGGAAGCATTTTAAGGATATGGTGGATTTAAATGACCAATGTGCTGATTGGACATATTATATTGATGACTTTGATTCATTGGAGGCTGATTTTATCTCCATGAAAAATTAGAATGATTTTGCCAACTTGGATTATATGTGGGGGCATATGCACTATTAGATGATTTTCCATAAGAATGGAGTGCATTTGCTTGTTTAGAGAATGCTTCCTGGTAATTTGGTATTGAAGGATAAAATTGAGCAGTATGAGATGTACTAGAACATAAGGCACACAACTCACTCCTAGTGTTTGTTTGAGAATTCATGAATTGACTTAACATTAAGGCTTCCACTTTCCTAGACAAACTAGCTAGAGTAGTTTTCAAATCACTTTCATCTCTCTCTCTTATCTCATTAATGCCTCCTCTCTTGGTTACATGAGTGGATTTGGCTCTTTGATCTAAACAATTCAATTGCTGAGAATTTACATCTAATGTTTCAAGTGAATCCCAAACTTAACTACTTTGCAGATGCAAGAATTTTCCACCATGCATGGATTGAATCATTTGATGATTTAATGGAATTTAACCATCATAAAAATATTTTACCAATCTCTAAATTTCAAAACCATGATGGGGACACTTTAAGATCAAATCATTAAACCTTTCCCAACACTCATAAAATTCTTCTCCCTCTTTTTGGTAGAATTCGGAAATTTCTCTCCTAAGACTATCAGTTTTGGACATGGGAAAGAATTTTGATAAAATTTTATTAACTAGTTGATCCCAACTAGTAATTGTTCTTACTTGAAGGGAATTTAACCAAACTTATACTTTATCTTTTAGTGAAAATGGAAATAGCCTCAGTCTCACTGAATCATCAAAAAAATTTTGGAAGCAAAATGTGAAACAAATATCCAAGAATTCTTTAACGTGCATGTATGGATCTTCTCTCTCTAAATCATATAAAGATGGTAACAATTGAATTATGGCTGATTTAAGCTCAAAATGAGTTGCATTAGTTTTAAGTAAAACTATGCAAGAGGGAGAATTGGCAATGACAGGAGAAAAATATTCTAAAAGAGTTTTTTCTCTTTCAACATGGACATCATTATCTCTTAAATTTTCTATACTTTCATGATTTATTTCATCTCCAGACATTTTTATTGATGATTCAATTTTAATGTCACTTAAAGATAATTCTTTTTTAACCAAACGACACTTTGAATTACATTCCCAAGCTAGCATAAACTAATAAAATTAAATTAACTTATTTCAATACCAACTATAAAATGAAACAAATGAAAATAAAACTAAAAATATTAATAATGAGAATATAGCAAAAATAAAAAAAATAAAATATCTCTTTCAAAGTGTATAAAAATGAAAAATGTGCAACTAATAAAACTCCCAAGAAAAATTGGGGGGTCATAATGGATCACTTAAGTCCCAATTTCCTTAGGCAGATGAATAATTGGCCTTTTTAACAGAGCTTATTAAATTGTGCATTTAATCACACTTATAAACCAAAAGAGAAAGAAAAATAAAATAGACAATACGAATCAACTTCAAAAAAAATAAAAATAAAAATAAAAATTCAAATGATTCAACGTAACATAAAAAAAAATATTTAACTCTAATTTTTTTTTTGTTTTTAAACAATAAAGATCCTAGAGAAAAAAATAATTAAAAAAAATATAAATATATATAAACGTGGAACTTTATGACCAAAAGCTAAAATAATAATAATAATATTGAAAATTAAAACAACTTTTTTTAAGAAAAATAAATTAATTATCTATAGTAACTAATAAACCATGTAAGAAAAATACGAAACCATGCAAAATACGTGAATAGTAACTGAGTTATTATAGTATCCTAATTGAAATTTTTTGCACTATTCCAACTCAACCCAATACTATGGAACTGAATTTTTTTTTTTTTCAAATATGCAAAAACTAACAAGAAAATTGTTACAACAAAAACTAATATTATTTTATGACTAAAAATAAAATAAAATAACAAAATAATAATATAAAATAAAATAAAATAATTCACAATAAGTAAGATTTAACTAGTAAAAGAATTAAACAAATCTTGATCTAATTAGTTTTCTTCTTTCTTTTCGATGTCTCCCTAGTAATGGCGCCAAAAACTTGTTGTGAAATTTTATTTATACTCGCAAGCGTATGAATCACTGATTCTGTAAATAAGTGGTAACGAAATCGTTCTTACGGAAAGAGCTATAAAAATAATTATAGAAAAATTTAATTAAACCACATTAATTTAATTCTAATCCTAGTTTCAAATAATTTTTTTTTAGATAATGATAAAGAGATGTAAAGTAGAAATGTTAAAATAATACAATTAAAGGTAATTGAACATGTGAAATAAAATTCAGATAAAATATTACCAAGATTTCAGAATTCACCAATGTTTAATTAATAATTTTTATAATGTATTGATTCTAATTTTCAGAAGATAATTTAGAAATCAATCTTTTTATCTTCTATTGATTTTATCACTAAGCTCAATTTTATTAAATTCTCAAATAGATTTTGCTTCACTTCAAAAGTATAATTTCTAAGCATTATATGTATATAATTTAATGGAAAACACATAATAAAAAAAAATTACTTTTCTTTCAATAAAAACCAAGTATAGATAATTTTCTTAACAATAAAAAATACATGATATAATTGATGAAATGATATTATCAACAATTGAAATCAAAATCATAATCATTAATTTGCAAAATATTTAGAATCAATACATAATAGAAATTAATAATCTAACATGATTTCATCATCCACCTTAGTAAAATTAAAACTTAAAAAGATATAATTAAAACAACAAAATAAATAAAAGAACCCATTTTAGCAATTTGAATCTTTAATCTTGAAATCTCAACTTCTTCCTTATTTTCTCAATTTTTTCCCTCATCAAAAAACTCTTCTTTCGCTAAGTCATTTCCCTTCTATTTATAAGCATGAATGGCTAAATGGCAAGTTGATGAAAAAACCAATTTTCAAATGATTTTTCTTCTTTAGCATCAAATATATGACTTTGATATTTGAATTCTTAGTTTTCCTTAGTTGGATTGCATAAGGATGGTTGGTGATGACTTGAATTTTTGCAAATTTTCTTTTTTAGCATCAAATGTATGATTTTGATCTTTGAATCATTTGTTTTCCTTAGTTGACTTGCATAAAGATGGTTGGTGAGCTCTTTAGTCATTTTTTAGCTCTTTAGTCATTACATACTTGAAGATGGTTGGTAAGCTCTTTAGTCATTGCATACTTGAAGATGGTGTCATTTTTTAAAAGAAAAGAAAATGGCTTATTTGATTTTATTGAAAAATTATTTTTTGTACAAAATTTATTATTATTATTATTATTATTATTATTATTATTATTATTATTATTATCATTCATGCAAGTAAAAAACTATAATTTTACTCAATTTTCAAGTTTTCATCATTTCATTTCCTATTTCATAAAAATATCATTAAATAAAAATATTTATTTAAGAAATAAACAACAAAAAATAAATTTAAGAGCCATTAATATGTATTAAATTATACTCATCAATAGGCCTGGAGGTTATTAACTAGCCCTCATTGTTTATGGGTTAAGAGTTATGAAAATCTTGTACTTCCCAAACTCAGACTTTTGGCAAGCTGAAAAGGGCAACAAAGCTTCTTGCAGTTGGTCTAGTTCGCTAGAAGTGAGAGATTTTTTGAAAGCGGGTGCAACAATTAACATTGGTAGTTGTAAACAAACCTTGTTCCGGAGTGATCCTTGGGTTCCTGAATCATAAGGGTTTAAAGTGGCTTCTCCCCACCCTGAAAATATTTCTTTGTTTAGAGCTGCAGATTGGTTGAATGACAGCAGAGAATTGGATATTGCAAAATTAAATTTCCTGTTGTCTCCTTAGGAAGTGTAAGCTATTTTAAAGAATCCTATTGGTTCTGCAACATCACAGAACAAATGGTTTTGGCATCATGACATAAACGGGAGATTTTTCTATTAAAAAGCCATATCAATTGATTCATAGCTTGGATGAAATGGCTAACAGGAGGAACGGCTTGCCAAACACCTCATATATATACAAGATGAGGGTTATATATATATATATATATATATATATATATATATATTGTAAAAATAAATAAAAAATAAAAAAGGTCATGATACTTTTCAAGAACACAAACTCTTATAACCAAACCATCATTTCCTATTTGTTGCTTTTATTATATTACATCAGTAAATTGTAACCCAAAATATCACCATACACTCGATCAAATGACACCAAAAGGTATGAAAAAAAAAATGTTAAAAATATACTTAAAAAAAAATCACACAAATCTGTTAAATGGCTTTCTTCCAACAGTAGCAGGCATAGAGACTGTTGAATCCACACTCAAATTTCCTAAAGATTGAAGTGATTCATGTTTATCTAAAACCCTTTGAGAAGTTGAATCCTTGCCACCAGAAAACAAGGAGCCTTTATTCCACTTAAAAGATCCAATGCCTTGTGTAAGAGGAAATGAAAGCCTTCTCTTTTCGCTGCTTGGTGTTCCTGGAAACCTCTCCCTTGGATTACTATTAGCTCTTGCTTTAGCTTTTGCAGAAACTGTAGGAACCATGTAGTTTGGCACTGAAAAGGGTGGGCAGCTCGTTAGACTATCATCGTCCTTCAATGGCAAGTCAAAAGGGGATTCAGCTCCGGTACTGGCTCTTGCTGCTGCCCTTGAATATTTTGACAAGCTTGAAGTGTTTGCTTGTGGAGTTCGGTGTACAGGTGTTCGTGCTTGTCTTGTTGACACAAATGCAACTGATTTACTTGATCTTGGTGTTGGAGTATCCATACTATCAAATTGAAAATGTTGTTGCTTATTGTGGTTGCTTGACGATGGCCGTGGACTAGGCTTCAGCTCAGAATGTGGCCTTGGTGGTGTAAGTTGAAAATTCTTTATGGCTTGAGTTTCAGGAGTACTTGTTGGTGGTAGCTGACGTTCTAGCCAATTCCACCACCATGGGAACCCATTGGATCGAATGTCTGTTAGAGCTGATTGAGCAGATTTCGGCGTTGATTTCCATAACTGTCAGTAAACAGAAAACAAAATTTACTAAGATGAAATCCTTTTTCACAAGAGCCAAATCATTATATGTTTAATGGAGTTGTAAAAGGAATAGGACTGGCCATCAAAACAAGTATTCAAATATCCATTACATGAACTTAAGAGCCAATTATGGAATTACATTGCAGATAGATTTGCTAAGATGGCAGTGCTAAAAGAATTAATTAAAGAATCTATATATAGCTCGGCTGTAAAGTTACTTGGCAGAATGTGTAGTTTTCTTAAGAAAGGGAAGCAATAGCAGGTTTTCTAGCGTATCACAATGAATTCCACCAATGTCTCTGAAGAACTAGAATATAAGCTAATTCAGCAAACTCCAAGATATTCAAATCATGAAGTTCATATATAATAAACAAATTCATCTCCAGCTCATGGGTTTTGAACTTGAACTTTCAAAGAACTTACCCCCCTGCCTAAATTTGCCTGAGGAAGCTTATTATCTTCCAATTTTTCTGTCATCTTATCCGTAAGGGAATATCTCAGTTGTAAGGCTTGGGATCTCATTCAAGAGGTCTCGTGTTTAAATCCTGAAAGAGGTTGCGGCAGGAAGTTCGTTTGGGAGGAAAGCCACCCATTTATGTGGCTGATCTAATGAACCATTCCATCATTTTATCTTTGTAGGTTAAAAATATCATCATAAACTTTCCATTGCCATTAAAAGATATGAGATCACCTAATTTAGTACAAGAATGAATGAACATTTTCTACAAATGAAGTACTGAAAAATCCTAGAGATATGAGAACATTTTGAAATGAGGAAAAAAAAAAAGAAAAACGTAAATTATAAACTAATTAAACAAGCTTAAATTTCTAGACAATTATTTGCCATATATACCTGGTGAGAATATGCATACGCCATGGCTCTTTCTCTCTTGATAACTGCATCCACTTTTCTCTGCAACCTTGTCTCAATTTCCTCTTTCGTTAGCACACTGTCATCCCAATCTTCATTATTACCTGCCTCAGACTATAACAATGGTCCCAATTGCAATCAATAGTTGTCATTGTAGAAATATGCAAACACAATTAAGCATGGTGCTAAAGACTATACTCTTTAAGCATGGTCCTAATTAAGCATGGTGCTAAAGACTATACTCTGGCCTAAGGAGCTGAAAGCACAATAGACTATACTTTTTATCAAGCATAGCAGACAAATTTAATTCTCAACATGTGTATAAAGTCCACTGGCCTAAAAAATAACCAGAAAGTACAGTTTTTTCAGCGTTCCACCTACAACCACCAATTGCAATTATCTGTAACTGTACCAACTGAGCTAACCCCAACTTGTATGCACAGCATGAACATTTGATAAGCAACAAATGGATAATAAAATATAATATAGACGTGAAGTGAAGACCTCAAAACATGCCTTGAAATGGAAAGGAAAATTATAACTGTGTAGATATGACTTAGTGAAGACCTCAAAACATGCCTTGCAATGGAAAGGAAAACTAGAACTGTGTATATATGACTTGTGAGTCATATGACTCTAATTTTAGTAATCTAGACTAAATCTCAGAAAATGACCAAGAGTAATGTACCAAATGGGCAGATTAGAGATCTGCTGATTTATAGCTATTTAACAGATAGAAACAAAATCACAAGTCAAATAAAGGACTTACTGCCAAGCTCCATTTGCCCAAAGTGCTCTCCACTTCTTTATCATTCCTGTATTGAGCTTGGCGACGTGCTTGGTTTTCTAACATCTGGATTCTCCGTGACTGAATTTGAGATTGAACCCGCACCAAGAGTTGCATGTATTTCATTGCATTCATCGTCTGCCTTTTCACATTTTGTCCTCTAACTACTCCTTGAAGCCTCACCAGACCCTTCAGAGCTCTAAAGCTCCTCCTTGCCTGTGACAAGAACCACATAATGCCCATTCATAATGTCAGCTCGTAATAGTCCAACATTACTGCAGCATCCCATAAGTTAATTGCTCATGAAAATGGAGCAATGGAAATCTTAATTGCAGGATTCATTGTAAAATCTCAATTTTAGTAGCTACATTAGTATACACAACTAACTATTACATCAACCTCCTCTCAAAATCTTTAAAATGTGAAATTTTAAAATGGGACATGTATTAGTAGCAGCAGCGGCAATTTTTCTTCCATTGAATTGTACCTTGATATGCCAAATTTTCTCTTCATGAGTGCATACCATGGAATCAATAAGAGAAAAGAGAAAAGCTTACAATATAGCCTCTATAGGCTGCTTGGATCTTTGTAGCTGAAGCATGGTGGTTCCTGAGAGTTGGTTCTGGTCTGTAGTATATCTCTTTATGGCGATGATGAACATTCTTAGGAGAAGCTGCCCTAGGGGAAGCAACCCTTGGAGATGCAGCTCTTGGGGAAGAAACTCTAGGAGAAGCAACTCTTGGGGAGGTAATTCTTTGAGAAGGAACCCTCGGAGAAGCAACTCTGTGAGGCACAAAAGGCGGTGTTTTCGGTTGCTCAGGAGGTGTGGGAGGCCTGAAAATTAATTTATGCTCTCTTTCTGCCTCATCCAAAATTTTCTCAATGCTACTTGGTTCTCTAAACAAGGGAATGAATGAATTGGTATCACCATGCCTAAGTTTTGCTAGCCCCTTCTTCTTCTTTTCTTTTGTGCTTTTCCTATCTGATTCCTGCAACTTGGTTTGTGACAGTAAATAAGCTAAGACATCATTTTGTTATCAATTTAGACTATGCACCTATAGGTAAAAGAAGCACTATCATCTCAAGCAAAGAAATTTAAAGAAATATCCAAAATGCTAAATATGAGAAAGTACTACAAAATTCTTCTTTCCTCCCTATAAAAAAGAGACAGATATATATTGGCAAAATATGAAAGCCAAGCAGATTAAAACATGTTCTGCATATTCAATTCAAAACATATGTTTCAATTCATACTTATCAATCATTTTTCTAAGGCCATGCCATGAATAATGAAGCACTTTCAGCTTTCAGGATAACAGAAAAGGCCACAACCATAAAAATTAAAATGCTTCTAAATAATATATTACATTTTTTTTTTTTTTATTTGCAGGTTTGGTAAAATAAATTTTTCTCATAAGCTAATTCCAACTAACCAAAATTAAGGTATCCACTTACATTGGCTAGTTTGTCCTTGGAGTTCGGTAAAAAGACCCTCTTGATTGCAGAAAACCAACTTCCTTTCTTTCCCATGTTCCTAGCATTACTGTCTCCACCTGGAAAGGAAAATGAACTGTGCAATTAACTATCTGCAGGTCTGAATATGAAAACCATAGTTATCTGTGTATGCATGTGCTCATAAATGTATATAAATATATATATATATATATATATATATATATATATATATATATATATATATATATATATATATATATATACACATCACGGTTAAAATGTTGATATATGACAAAACATCTTTAAACTCATGAAAGAAAAATAACTGGTGGAACCCTTTAGATGTGACAATTCATTCACTCTATCATCTAATTTTCCACATCTAAAACCCCCATTAATAGACTTATAATCACAGGGTAGAAAATTAGAAATAGTACCAGATCAACACATGACAAGGAAATTCTTATCTTCTCAAATCACTACAAGTGATCTACAAAGTATAATTCACAAAGAAACATAGTGAGAAAGAACCAGATTTTAGGCAACAAAAGTTATAAATAAGCATAAGAATTTGAAGGAAGAAAATATGAAAGTAGTATTTGAGGAATATATAGAGAGAGAGAGAGGATAAGATAAGATAAAAAGAAAACTGAGGAATATTCAAATTGGATTAAGAGACTTGAGCCCTAAGAGAAAGAGATCTTCCATCTTTTCATATTAAACTAAATTGAGAGTTAAAATGAGAGGATAAAGAGATTATATCCACAGAAATATATAGAAGACAGAAAGTACTGACAAAGCGAAACTGTTTGTTAAAAACCCCAAAAACAGATATTTTCTTGTTTTTTTATTTTACTAAAGATTAGAAAACAAAATTCTTGAAAATTTTAATACCCTTTTGAAAGATTTTTCTTGTCCTAAATCAGAGAAAATAATACAATTAGATTGTAATACAAACCCCCCAAAAACATAGGAGTAGAGAGATGCAGAGATGAGGCCATGAAATTGAATTTTCAGGTGCTAAATCAACTTAAAGACAAGTAGAATTGTCCAAGAGAAATAATTATTTAATAGCTTAGGGGAGAATTATAATTCTCAAAGAAAACAACAAAAAAATCTGACACTGAACAGACAAAAGGGATCCAAAGACAGAAGGAATTTGATTAGAAAATCACCTTAAGAAAAAATACATGGCTAAATACAAACAGAATCAAGCTCTCTGAAAAGAGAAAATTCACCTTTTAAACATTTTCATACCCTTTAACATAATAATTAAACATAAAACCAAAAAGATCACATGATCCATAACAAAAATACTAAAATTAACACATACCCAGAAAAAATCTTACTCAGGACTCAGGAGAGAAAGAAACTAAGAAAAATATGTTAATTAAGTACCTTAATTTAAGACCACAGTTTTGCAAAGAACCTTAGAAGAGAGAGAAAACAGGAAAAAGAAAGGAAAGAACAGAACAGCAGCCAGAGAAGACCCTGTTTTCCTGTTTTTAACCTCCTCCTTTCCTATAGAACATGCTGCCTATTTTCTTTAGAAATCTTTTTCTCACATAATGTATTTTTCTTTTTTCTTTTCTTTTCTTGGGTTCTTGTTTATCTTTGTTTTAAAAAACAAGAACTCTCTTCTTTCTTTCTTTCTCTCTCTCTATCTCCAGTTATTGATTTCTTTGCTTCTCTCACTAGAAAAACACTTTGAATCAGGTTCTTGCTTGTATGAATTTACTTTTCTTTCTTTCTTTCTTTCTTGGGACCTTTAAGCTTTTGTTGGATTTATAATTTTTTTTTTTTTATGGGTTGATGATCATGATTAAGAAAGAGAGAGAGAAGAGAGATAGCCACTTTCTCACTCAATGAGGTTGAGGCCAACTTCAACTAACTTTACTTGAATGGGAAGACTATTTGGACAGCAACAATCCCCACTGATTTAAACGGTTAGGTTTTTGGTACTCTGTTACCTTCTTTATTGTTTTTTATATTATTATCATTATTATTACGTTTGTACATGACAGAGATCTTACACTAAACCATCTTTTATTTTTATCTTTTTTTATTTTTATTTTCATATCAATTTATGCAAGATTAATTTTTCAATAGAATAGTTTTGATCAGTTTATACATTAACCAATACGGCGCCTATATATTTAGGAATTACATCTTAAGTCTTTGCTCCAAAAATCAAATTATGATTAATAGAAATATGAGCGAACTCTGTAGACAATTAAATTAGTTCACAAAATTGTTTAGTATTAGAATATTTTTAATTGATAAATATTTTTTTTGAAATAATAATAATAATAATAGTAAATTTTATATAATTTTTTTTATATGAAGAATTTTTTAATAGAGAGAATGTCATAATTTAAATTATAGTTTTTATTAAGCAAAATATAAATTGAAATTCTAAATTTCTAATATAATAATTTAAAAATATGAGAATTAGAATCTGACGTTTAAATTTTGACTTATTGATGTCAAACATTTTATAAATATAATAATTTAAATTAATATTTTCATCTCAAAAAATTTTTAATTAATCACTACATAAATTTTGCCCTCATATTAAATAAAAGTAAAAAAAAATTCAAAAAATAAAAATCACAAAAGCAAGTATATTTAAATAAATATCTTAAAAATAATATATTTTACTCTGCAAAAAATATCCTCAGTTATTTTTCAATCGCACATATATGCGCGTGTTATTCACGCTCCAATTATAAGTAGTTTAGGTGTTCCACGCAAACATCCTTCTAATTCCATGTGTCAGGCATTTGGTTTATTATACTTAATATATTTTACTACATTTTATTACTAACGGGGCATCCTTAATGATTTAATAATCTAATCTAATCTAAGACTACAAATATAAAATCCAATTAAAAGCAAACCAGAAAAATAAGTTAGGCATATGTGTTTTGATTGACCTTTTCACTCTTTTTAAAAGTATTAAAAATGAGAAATTTTATATTAAAATTTATAAATTTAGTGAAACATAATAGCTATAATATTATTTTGGTTTACCCACAATATTATTTCGATTTATTGAATCTTTATCGAATAAGTAAAAAAATTTTTTTGTTGGGCAGTATTAATTTTTAAAAATAAATTAACTTGCTTTTTTTTTGGGTCCAATGAATAAATAAAAGATTTTTTTTATTGGGTTAGTATTAATTTAAAAATAAATTAACTGGCCTTTTTTTTGGTCATAATGAATAAATAAAATATTTTTTTTGTTGGGTAGTATTAATTTTTAAAAATAAATTAACTTGCTTTTTTTTTTTGGGCCAAATGAATAAATAAAAGATTTTTTTTGTTGGGTAGTATTAATTTTTAAAAATAAATTAACTTGCTTTTTTTTTTTTTTGGGGCCAAATGAATAAATAAAAGATTTTTTTTTGGTTGGGTAGTATTAATTTTTAAAAATAAATTAACTTGCTTTTTTTTTTTTTTTTGGGCCAAATAATTATCTTGCTTCCATTCCACGTTTTGCTTGTTTTGATAATTGTTAAATAAGGGAAGGTTGGCCAACTTACGTCATATTGGATTAGTCATTATTTTTCAAAAATTCGGATTGAGTATTACAAAATCTAAAAATTTTAATAGTTGAATTTTAATAAAACTCATGAGTTTTTGGCCTATTCAATAATTTTTATCTTTAATTAATAAAAAATTATAATATTACAAAATCTAATTCTGATTAATTTTAATTAATAAAACTCATGAGTTTTAGCTTACTTGGTACGGAGAAATTAACTCAGAAAAAGTTGAATTTTCTGAAAAGTGAATGAATTTGTTGTATTTGGTATCTAATATTTCTCCTATTATTTTATTTTCTTACTTATCATTTAGTATTAATGAAACAAAAAATCTGAAATTGATTATTTATATCATATAATATAAAAAGTGAAATATTTAAATCCTAATAATTCTTTTTCTTTAAATATTTTTATGATGTATAAAAGAAAATTCATTCATCAACTTATATAATTTGTTTTTTATTCATAAAGGGCGATTTCGAAAAATAAACTTATTCCTAATTTTTTTGTTTTACTATATATATATATATATAACTTTTCCAATAACTATGTTTACTTTGATTTTGTTAATTATGTATTTGACCTAGTAATTAAGTTTTTTTTTTGTTTTTTTATTACCAATTGACCTATTAATGAATTTGGCAATTGACCTATTAATTTGGCAAAAAAAAATATTTGACCTATTAATTAATACATATAATGCAATAAGACCAAATGGTTAGTAAAGATCCAAAAAAATCTATACCCGGATTCAAGTTTGGGTCTCAAATCTTGTGTTTTGGTTTTGGGTCAAGTCTAAGTCAACTGTGCTTTGGTCTCAATTGACCCAATTTTGCTGCCTTTGCTTTTAAGACCTATGAACCATTTAGCAAGTTAATTAATAAAATTATAATTGCATTTTTAAAAAAAGGGTGTTTATAATTGGTATATATGATTTTTTTTTTTTTTTGTATCCATAAATTTTAGTTCAATAATATTAATTTAAATTTTTTTTTTCAGATCTATAAGATTGTAAATTCAAACTTTTGTTAAAATTAAATTAACTAAATAAATATATGCTTTTCTTCTCTCTCTTTGAAAATAGAATTTAGATTTTACAACTACATTTTCTTTTTTAAAAAAAATTGCACCTATACAAATAATCTTAAATTTAATTGCATTCTATATATATATATATATATATATATATATATATATATATATATATATATATATTTAACTAATTGTGAGTTCATACTTTGCGTCTATTGTAGTTATATTTTTTTGTTTAATTTATATTTTCTCAAAATATTTTAACATACATGAATTATTATTATTATTATTATCATTAAATTTAAATATTATATTTTAATAACTTTGAATGTCAATATAAATAAATATGAGTCGATTTTATAATATATAGGCTAGTCGGAAAATAATAAAAAGATATTATATATATTGGTCTGTGTAAATTTTTAATAGGAATTTACAAAAATATAATGATGTGAAAAAATTAATGAAATTTTTATTTTTTTAAAGAATTACTTGAAATATGATGAAAGATTTTTCAGATAATTTTTTCATTTAATTTTTTTTATCATACATATAAAAATTAGATAATAAATTATGAAATTTATGGAAACGTCCAAGAGAAAAAACGTGGAAATAGGTTATATCAATGTAAACCATACACTTGTTATGTTTAAACTAGTCAGACTATTAGAAACATGCACCGCTAATTTACAAAAATCCATCGCTATTTTTCTTAAGCAACGGATTAGTCAATTCATAGATCCATTACAAATATCTTGTGCATAAATATAACACCAATGGTATATCATGTAGGTAGTTAATCACATAGCTATTAAACTCAGACTGGATATCAATCTGATTTATAAGCTAAATCAATGAATCAGTAATTTAATCATTATATCAATGGTTGAACCAGCAGGTCAATGTAATTAATTATATATATAATTTATAATTTTATATAATATTAAAAAAATTTAAAAGTACATAAATTTCTACTCAAAACTAAAAATTAACAAATTAGACACTTTAATTCATAAACATAAAAAAAAAATGCATAAATAAGTCTATTAAACGTTTTATCTATCTTTAAATTTTTGTATTCATGAACCACATTATGAACTAAACAAAGAAAAATTGAGATTTAATATTACATTTTCATAAAAACGTGTAAACAGGTTCAAATATTTCATTATATATCAATTTAAAAATTAAAAATTATTAAATTATTAAATTTTAGGGATTAAAATTAATTTAATATTAAAATAAAATAAAAATTTTCTAATTTTTACTCTATATAATGAAAATGCAAAATAATTAAAGAAATCTTCAGAAATAAAAATAAAAGTGCATATTATAATAATGTGTCCAAATTAAAGCAAGTTATAGTGAAAAAAAATTGAAATTGTGATGCCACTAAGTCACTGGTTAGATCACATTGGGTTACCGAGTCAACTGTTAGGATCGCATGATTTTTTTAGCGTCAATTGCAAATCCGGTCTAATATCAAACTTGAATCGGTTCAGTGTCTGGATCACTAGGTCGACTTATCAGTCTAATTCGAGTTTAATAACTATGGTTAATCAACAACAGATTATTAATTTGTCGTTAAAGAGAAAAATTCATTGCCAATTTATTAATTTTTTATACATGATTTTATTAGAATTTTCTATACATGATTCGCTGTTGATGTGAGATTTTGTTATTTGTTAATACATTAAGTCGCAAATCCATAGTTAAATATTGATTTTCTTATTTGTTTTAAAATAATTTTGTTGGTAATCATAGTTAAATATAGGAAATTTAATTTTTGTATCATTTTTGTCACTAATCAATCGTTAATTTAAAGAAATTTAATTATTTTTAATGTTATCAACAGCTAATCTGTCTTTAAATTTGGGAAATTTAATTTTTTTAATATTTTCTATTATTAATCTTTTTTTTTTAAATAAAAGAAATATTTCATTAATATTGAATAATAAGAACAACTTAAAACATAAAAATAGACTTAACTGTGTTACAAAAAAATGCATACAAATTTTATTATAAAAATTAGTTTCTTCTCTACACTTCATTAATCATATTGGTGAAATAATTGTATACAATACCTTGACTGCATTTGATACATCAGCAAGAAACACATTCCACTCAGTGACTATATTGAGCCACAAATCGATTTCATTGCCTTTAACAAGTCCATCTTCTAGATATTATAATTAAACTCCTCATAACTCTCATTATAAGAGACAAACAAACTCCCATAAATAAAAACAAACAAACACCTTCAAGAAAAATAAAACAAAAAACTTATTAAATCCCATAAAATGGATAAAAAAATCCATCATCCATTGTTAAAATGGTGAAATTTTATTAATATTTAATTCATTGTGTCTTTATTAGAGAGAAATTTCAATATATTTTAAATACAAGCTTTTGATATTTTGTTGCTAAATAATAAAAAAATATATTTTTGTTAAATTTGTCATTATTGTCGGTAAATAAAGAAATTTATTTTTCAAATATTAAATTTCTCGCACTATGTAATCCCTCGTTAAATGACAATAATATTTTAATTAAAATTTTAATTTATTTTTTTAATTAATTTACTTATTTTTAAAGCAATTAATTTTTTTATAATAATTAACTCATGTAATAAAAAAAATAATAATAATACAATCAATCAATAATAATAATTGATAAGGATTAAATTTGGCTATGAAAATTGGGCAATCAAGACTAAGTCAAAGACACAGCAAAACTACAAATAAAAGGCCTCACACATCTAAAAGTCGTTAGGCTCGAGTAGCTAACAACTAACAGGTCCAAAGAACTAACAATAGACTTACTCATGCTTTGTCATTCAACAATCGTCTCAGCAACAAGTAACTCGTGCAAAGTTAACTCCCTTTAGCAACACTTTGTGTTGCCATGAAATGACCTCGCTCAACATACAAGAATAGTTCATCTCAGTGTCTCCTTTATACTTTTCCCACACATGTAGGCAAACAATCCCTGACATCTCGGGATCGTCTGGGTAGAACAAAAAGAAGGAGGCTAATACTTCTAACTTGCATCTTAAGCTTTCATAAGTACTGAGGACTTCTCAAAGAAGAACTCACCCTATTCCTATCTAAGGAAGCGACTTCTAACTCAAGTCAAATGAGTACAATACTATAAGACTGACAGTTGAACTTGCAAACACATCATCCTACTATTTATCTATAACATAACGTGACGTAGATCTACTAATAAGAAGTGTTCATGTTGCCCTCTCATTCCAATCCCTAAGGTAAGAACTTGGCTTAAATACACTCATTTCCCTCTTTCTAGAGGAGGGAGGTATGTAGTGGTAGTCTATTCCCTCTCAAATATCACAAGCCTTTACGTCAAACATGTAGTAATTAACTTAAGTATCGGAGTGCCTATGCCAAACCATAGCTTAGGCTTTAATGCTTATTTACTCTTATTCCCCCTTATCTTGTAGACCCTTAGCCCTTCACCTATTGTGGAGAAAAACTCAGCAGACCATGTGTGAAAGGGTAGACCTTCACATATAATCCAGGCAAACTTATTTATACAAATATCCTCAAGTTCCCATCTCTTTACAACCTCAAAACAAATACCCAACCAATCCAAACCTCCTTCGAGCATATTTTCCATATCATCCACTAAGGAAAAGTGAAAAGTATAAAGTTTCCACCCATAGATCTACATTGGATGCTAAACCTACAGTCAAAATTCATGTATTAGATATAAGAGATCATACCTGGACTCTATGCATAGCCCACCAAGATTTTGGAGAGCCATAAAACAATATGTTGGCCATTATAGAAGTGAAAATCAACAAACTCTTTTTTCTTCTCTTTCATGGTCATGGGAGGATGGATCTTAACAAACAACATGATAGGATCTACTGTCTTTGAGACTTAAGTTGAGAGGTTTCTTATAAGTGATACCATTAGAAGGCTTAGGCTTCTTATCATTAGAAAAATGTGAAGCAAAATTATTGGAGTTGTGTTGTCTATCTTACCAAACTTTGCTTACTCAAATTTTATAAGAGTCAATCCAAGTGTTATTAACTATGTGAATACAATCTATTGCATCTAAACATTTAGAAATCTTGATGGAGCAAAAAAGGTGCTCAAGCTTATTTAACCTTTTGAAATGAAAGCTTTATGCACCTACCTGAACCATATGAAAATCCTTTGAAGAGTTAGGATTGACTAATTTAAGGGAGGGTTGTCACTTGTTAATATAGAGTTTAACAAGAGGTATGGGTAGGGATGACATCAGGTGAGAAGGGCGGTCTTGGGAAGATTGCACTACAAAAAAAAAAAATAAATAAATAAGTAAATAAATAAATAAATAAAAGGAATAGTGCCTACTAATAAATTTAGTCTCTAAATTACTTTAATGACTAATCTGCAACTAAGCGACATAGTCGGTATTTCTTAAGTTGCTAAATTGTTTTAGCTAGTAAATAGTCACTATTTAATGACAAAAGTAAAGTAGTCGCTGCTTACCAACAAGTTTGCGACTATAAAATGTAGTCACTATTTAGCAAGTCAATAGTTGCTACAAATGAAACATAGTCATTAAATAACTTGTCTGATGACAAGTATGCGATTATTTAGGTGACTCATGGGTGAGCAAACATTTAGTTGCTAAATTTAGCTATTGGATTTTGGAGTAGCTAAATGTAATTGCTATCCTTTTTTTAATATAATTTTCTTTTGGTTTCAATACTTACATAAGTGGAAGAACTATTAAAAAAAAAAAAGTAAATTTCTGAGCAAAAAACTTATAATGAAATTTAAAAAAAAATATATATATATATATATATATATATATATATATATATATATATATATACATATACATATATACATACATATGCGTATCTATATATATACATGTACATATATATATATATATATATATACATACACATATGTATGTATATATGTATATGTATATATATACGATATATATAGATATATACATACATATATAGACATACACACACACACACACATATATATATAATTTTACATGTATATCTATGCAAATTTATAACATTCTTTATAAAATATAAAATTTTGTATTTTTAAAATTAAGTATATGTATTTAAATAGTATAAGTATAAAATTCCGACGAAATACAATATGAATTTAGTGAGGAAAATAATGGTCGGTGAATTATGGCAAGAATGATTGGCATTAATTTATCGACTATTTAGTTTTCACTAATCAACTGAAAGTAAACCAAAAGTTTAGCACCAAATTTTTGAAGAGTAATAAAATTATTGACTGACTTAGCCACTAAATGTCACATGTCAGGAAATATATCAATCAGTGAATAACAATTTACCGACCGAATATTGAGTGTATGCATGTCAGAAGTCGAGGGTCAATTTTTGGCAGGCATTAAAATTTTACCGACTGACTTAGCCACTGAATGCCATGTCTCAAAAAAGAATTAGCTGGTGAATGTAATGCCATATATAAAATGTTTATTAATTATTTATATGTGAAATTTGGTACCTGATTCAATAAGTAAATAGGTCATAGTATTTTGCCTACCGATTATTGATCGTTATTTTTTGACACATCACCATCAGTGGCTAATTCGGTCAGTGTGTTGATAATTAATTTTTTTAGTTCTATGTGTAAGCGGTCAATGATTTGGTTGATAATTTTTTATATATAAAAAATGAGTAGTTCTTCTTCTTCCGCCTCTCTTCTTCTCCTCCTCTCTTTCTCTCTCTTCGCCATTTGCTTTCTCTTGTCGTTCACTTTCTTTCGCCGTTCTTACTATTCCAGAAGTCTTTCTCATTGTTCTCACTGTTCCAACAGTCATTCTTACTGTTCTAACACGTGTAAGTTATTATTTTTGTTTTTCATTTTGATTCTCCCCTCCAATCTCACCACTAGTCTACCCTTGTAGGTGCCATTGCCATCGTTCTTACCAGAATATATACATTAACGCTAACCAAATTTTCACTCAGTATTAATTTTTTTCATTAATATTTTTTTTAGTTTTTTGTATATTTTTTGTTTAATTTTAATTTGTTGATTTAGTTGTGTGGGTTTAATTTTAGTTTGTTGATAGATTTTTGTTTGTTGATAAATTATTTGAGTAATGTAATTAATTTTTGTTTGTTAATATTTTTATGAGATTTTTTATTTAATTTTTGTATTTTTTATAAATTGTGTAATGTTAATAATTTTGTATGTGTTAATAGTTTTATGATATTTTTATTTAATTTTTGTATTTTTTGTAATTGTATAATGTTATTAATTGTGTCTATGCTAATATTTTCATGATATTTTTATTTAATTTGTGTTTTTTTTTTAAATTGTGTAATGAAAATAATTTTGATTATTTTCCATTTTCTTCTTCCACTGCCCCCCCCTCCTTGAAAATAATTTTGATTATTTTCCACTGCCCCACCCCCCCCCCCCCCCCCCCCCCCCCCCCCCCCTTTTTTTATACTGCCTCACATTCTTCTTCTACTTGTGGACTACATCCTCCTAATCTAACTTCATCTAAGCCTATTGCTCAGACTAATGTTGGCAATGATGATGATGGACCATACTGCTATCCTACTCATTTACCTAGACTACACGTGGAGGATGGCATGTATGATTTTCAAAGCATTTAATATTTATATTTTTTAAATCATTTTATTACTTGCATTATTTGTAATTAATATTTAATATTTTTGTAGTCTATATTTGATTAGTACTGCGAGAAAGATCATAAGGATATTCAAGACTAATATAGATCCAGATGGCATCATCTAGAAGAGAGTGCCACAAAAGATAGACTAATTTTGGGAAGAGTTCAAGGTATGTAAATAATATTCATTAATAAGTATATAATCCTATAAATATATTTATATAATAATAA
>CANTUT010000904.1:0-5000 GCA_947687605.1 Reutealis trisperma
ATTCAATTCCAATTTTGATCTATTTCGCAAATACATAGATTTTGCTAAAGATTCAAAATTCATTTTCATCTTTGTTTCTAAAGATGAAAATGAATATAAATCCAATGGATTTATATTTTATTCTTTGGTAAAGCAATTGCGAAATGTTTTTCTATTTCTAGAATACCCAATATATGTTTTACATCGTCTATGCGAAAATGTTCCATTTTCATAAGATCTTCTTGACTCTTATTCAAAAGGTCTGATAATGTATGTATATTGGACCTTTTGAGGCAATTATAGATCTTAGGAGTCAATTCTGATTGGTCAATAAAAATGTATTTTAATGCTATTTCTTTTTTATTTTTTCTTAATTTAGTCAATCTATCATGAAAAGTAAAAAGGGGTAAAGTAATCTTGTGTTGAGTTTTTTCTAAATGTAAGTTTTTTTCTTCTGCATGTAGAAAGGGAATAAATAAATCAATCAAATTCCGGGAGGCTTCATGAAGTGCTTCTTTAGGAGTTAAACTTCCATTTGTCCATATTTCGAGAAAAAGTATCTCTTGCTTTTCATTCCCATTTCCATAAGAATGAACACTATGATTCGCATTTCGAACAGGCATGAATACAGCATCTATAGGATAACTTCCGTTTTGAAAGTTATTTGTCGGTTTTATACGATAGCCCCGATTCCTCTCGATTTGTAATCCAATACACAAATCAATTGGTTCCGTTAGGCTAGCGATATGCTGTGTATTATCAATGATTTCCACAAAAGGCGGTAAGATGATGTCTTGGGCAGTTACATATCCAGGACCCTTGACACAAATAGACGCGTCGCAAGTTCCATACAAATTGCTTCTCAATACAATATCTTTCAAATTCATTAAAATTTCATGTATTGATTCTTGAATACCTGCTATAGTAGAAAATTCGTGTGGTATTTTCTCAGATTTTGCGCGTGTAATACATGTTCCTTCTATTTCTCCAAGCAAAGCTCTTCGCATCGCAATGCCTATTGTGTCGGCTTGGCCTTTCATAAGTGGAGATAGAATAAAGCGTCCATAATAAAGACGTTTATTGTCGGTTCTTGATTCAACACATTTCCACTGCAGTGTCCGAGTTGATATTGTTACTTTCTCTCGAACCATAATAATATTGCGAAATCCTTGAATTATTTATTTCTCTTGAAATCTCTTCAATATTTATTATTTATTTTTACACGCGCCTTTTTTTAGGGGGTCTGCAGCCATTATGTGGCATAGGGGTTACATCTCGGACGAAACTTAATAGTATACCACTTCTGCGAATAGCTCTTAATGCCGCATCTCGTCCAAGACCAGGGCCCTTTATCATGACTTCTGCTCGTTGCATACCTTGATCCACTACTGTCCGAATAGCATTGCCTGCTGCAGTTTGAGCAGCAAATGGCGTTCCTCTTCTTGTGCCCCTGAATCCACAAGTGCCGGCGGAAGACCAAGAAATCACTTGACCCCGTACATCTGTAACGGTCACAATAGTGTTGTTGAAACTTGCTTGAACATGAATAACTCCCTTTGGTATTTTACGTGCATTCTTGCGTGAGCCAATACGTCCATTCCGGCGTGAACCCATTTTGGGTAAAGGTTTTGTCATATTTTATCATCTCATAAATATAAGTCAGAGGTCTATGGATATATCCATTTCATGTCAAAATAGATCCTTTATTTTTATTTATTTTTATTTGTACCTCGGATCCTTTCTTTAGAGCAGTTCCACTTAGAAATTAGAAAGATTATCCTTGTCTTTGTTTATGTCTCGGGTTGAAGCAAATTACTATAATTCGTCCCCGTCTACGTATCAGTCGACATTTTTCACAAATTTTACGAACAGAAGCTCTTATTTTCATATTTGCTATCCTTGAATATACATACTTTTTTGAAGTTTGAAGAAAATAAGTTTCTTTAATTTTTGAAATATTGAATTGTATCCTGAAAGGAATTTGAAAGTTGAAAAAAAAAAAAGCCGCCTAATCATTCAAATTCTTGTTACGGAGTCTATAAAATAGACGCCCTCTGGTCGTGGATTAAATTATAAATATTTACTTCCATTTTGGCACGGATTATACGTATACTACGCTGGATCTTTCCTGAAACATAAACTAAAACCAGATCTTCATTAGCTAAATGAACTTGGAAGCTAAATGAACTTGGAAATAATATTGAAAAAGGGATTCAGCAATTAAACCTTATTGAATCCATTTTTGTTCTTTTATTCCATCTAAAATCCCCTTGAATTATTAACTAATGTAAGAGGAATGGGAATGATATTAGAAACCTGTTCGTTCTCTTTTTTTTTTCACAAAAAGGAAGTCTGGATACAATTCAGATATCAGAAAGATTACCATATATAACACAAGATTTCTCCACCGATTCTTTCTAGTCGAGCGTCTCGGTCTGTCATTATACCCCGAGAAGTTGAAAGAATTACAATGCCCATCCCGCCCAAAATTCTAGGAATTTTTTGATAGTTAGAATAGATTCGTAGACCCGGTCGACTGATCCGTTTTAAATTTAGACTAGTTCTATATGGTACTTTCCTCTTCCTTCTATGTCGTAGGGTTAAAACCAAAAAATTTTTGTTGCCTTCCTGATGTTTTCTAACATTTTCAAAAAAACCTTCTCGTAAAAGTATTTTAATAATGTTTTCGGTGATATTAGTAGATGCTATTCGAACGGTTCCTTTTCTATTCATGTCAGCATTTCGTATAGAGGTTATTATGTCAGCAATAGGATCCCTACTCATGATAAACTAAAATTTTTATTTCTCTCTAGTTTTGATATAATCAACATACTCTTTTTTTTTATGAATTAATTAATTTTTTTTTTTTATTTTATTAAATTTATTAAAAATTTAATAAAATAAAAAAAGTATATAAAAAAGTATATTCGGTAAAGGTATATGCGTGAAACACAATTTACTAATTAATTTTAATTTCATTTTTATTCAAATACTATAACTATATAATATAAACTATATAATATATTATAACTATATAATTATAATATAATTATAATAAATTATATAATTAATATAATTATAATAATATAAATAATAATAAAATAGAAAAAATATAATATAGTAATCTATAAAGAATAAAATATAAAATAATATATAAAATAATATAGAATTATAATAAATTATAATAAAGAATTAGAATTTATTATAATAAAATAAATTATAATAAAAGAATATAATAAATTATAATAAAAGAAATAGATAAAATAGTATAAATATATCATGGTCTTATCTTAACTTAAATGTTATATCTTATCTTATATCTTATATTTATATCTTATATTCTTATATCTTATAATTTTTTATCTTATAATACTTTTTATAATACTTCGGGTGCTAATGAAACTATTTTAGTAAAATTTAACTGTTTCAATTCCCGGGCGATTGCGCCAAAAATTCGAGTTCCTTTTGGATTTCCTTCTTGATCAATGACAACTGCAGCATTGTCATCATATCGTATTATTATACCGTTATCACGTTTGAGTTCTTTACAAGTACGTACAATTACAGCCCTGATTACTTCTGATCTTTCGAGAGGTGAATTTGGTGCTGCTTCCTTGATCACAGCAACAATAACGTCACCAATATGAGCATATCGTCGATTACTAGTTCCTATGATTCGAATACACATCAATTCTCGGGCTCCGCTGTTATCCGCTACATTCAAATGGGTTTGAGATTGGATCATATCATTTTTTTTTTAATCTGTTATTTTAATGCAAAGCAAAGGAAAAAAAATATATTGTTTGTCTAAAAAAAGAAACTTGCGATTTTTTTTGGTATCCAAAAGGTCTTTTTTTTTTTTCTTTGGTTCTATATTCCTATCCCGAAATAATGAATTGAGTTCGTATAGGCATTTTGGATGCTGCTATTGAAATAGCTTTTCTCGCTATATTTTCGGCTACTCCGCCCATTTCATAAAGTATTCTACCAGGTTTAACGACGGCTACCCAATATTCGGGAGATCCTTTCCCCGAACCCATACGTGTTTCCGTAGGTCTTAAAGTAACTGGTTTGTCGGGAAATAAACGTACCCATATTTTTCCACCGCGGCGTGCATTTCGTGTCATTGCTCGTCGTCCCGCTTCTATTTGTTTAGATGTAATCCAAGCGGGTTCAAGTGCCTGAAGAGCATATCTGCCGAAACAAATACGATTACCTCGAAAAGTTATTCCTTTCATTCGTCCTCTATGTTGTTTACGGAATCGGGTTCTTTTGGGGTTATAGTTGATGGGCAATTCCATCTCTACTACAGAACCGGACATGAGAGTTTCTTCTCATCCAGCTCCTCGCGAATGAAATGATTAAAAAAAATTACATGCGTTTGTTGAATAAAATAATATATATACTAAACCGTGGAATTCTTTGTATTTTTTTATTATAATTATGATATATGATATCAGATCGCTAAAATTTAGAAATCCAATAATAGAAAAAATTTCGCGGGCGAATATTTACTCTTTCAATATTTATTTCATTTGTAGAGGTACCCGATCTCTTAGACTAAATGCAGACTAAATGGATTGTCTTCTGGTTCATTTCGCTATCCCCCCAATAAATCATTAAGATTTGTTTTCAATAAAATCTTATGTACTTACAGGTTCCGCCGTTCCCATCGCTTCTCCGTTAATGGTTAGGTCTTAATTTTACAATGGAGCCTTTAAATGAAATTTGTAATGAAATTTGTTCTTGAGTCAATCTTCTCAGTCTTTATTGGCTCGAGGCTCTTGATTTTTTGTTTTATGAACATATTAGTTTAATTATAGATCAATTGGTATTGATGCTTTACTACATTATCTTTTATGTGATGATTCATAGACCTTACAAATTGGAATTATATATCATTGATATTCTTTTTCTCTCTTTCTTTCATCCTTCCACTTATCCGCATAACTTTATGTTTTTATTTACAACTCATAATTAGATTGGTTTTTCTTTTGTTTGTGCAAAAAGGATTTCAATTG
>CANTUT010000904.1:35000-48720 GCA_947687605.1 Reutealis trisperma
TTCGTCTAAAACCTTGGCACAGATCTAAGTTAAAATTCCCTCACAAAGATCCAATGAAAAAGAAAACACAAAAAAATGATTTTTGTTTTTTAACAGTTTGGGGAATGGAAGCGGAACTGCCTTTTGGTTCTCCCCGAAAACGGCTTTCCCTCTTTGAACCTATTTTTAAAAAACTCGAAAAAAAAATTAGAAAAATGAAAAAAAAAAGTTTTCGAGTTATAACAATTTTAGAAGAAAGAAGAAAATTTTTTCTAAAATTATCAAAAGAAAAAAAAAACCGGGTCATCAAAAACATTTTTTTTCGAAAAGAAATAATAAACAAACTTTCCAACTCAAAAAGAAATCCAATTTTATTATCTGGATTTAGAAAAGTATATGAATTGGTGGATGAAACTAAAAAAGATTCGACAATCAATAAAAATAACGGGACGATTCAGAAATTGTCTACCCCAATTCGATCTACGGCTTGGATAAATTATTCATTGACAGAAAAAAAAATGAAAGATCTTTCTTCTAGAAGAAAGATAATCATAAATCAAATAGAAAAAATTACAAAAGAAAAGGAAACTCAAATTAGAACCTCAGAAATAAATATTAGTCCTAACAAAATAAGTTATAATGGTAAAAGTTTAAAATCATCAAAAAATCTTTCACAGATATTAAAAAGATGGAATGCTCGATTATCGCATAAATTCCATTTTTTTATAAAATTTTTGATTAAAAAGATATACATAGATATCTTTTTAGGTATCATTAATATTCCGAGGATTAATGTACAGTTTTTTCTTGAATCAACAAAAAAAAAAATTTCTGAATACATTTACAATAATGAAAAAAATCACAAAAAAATTGATAAAACAAATCAAAATACAATTCACTTTATTTCGATTATAAAACAGTCACTTAATAATAGTAATATTTCTGTTATTAATAAAAATTCACAGTGTGATATATCCTCCTTGTCACAAGCATATGTACTTTACAAATTATCACAAATCAAAATTATTAACTTATATAAGTTAAGATCTATCCTTCAATATCATGGCCTTTTTCTTAAGAATGAAATAAAGGATTATTTTAAAGACCAAGGATTTTTTAATTCCGAATTAAAAGATAAAAAATTTAGAAATTTTGTAATGGATCAATGGAAAAGCTGGTTAAGGAGTCATTATCAATATAAATACGATTTAGCTCAAATTAGATGGTCTAGATTAATACCGAAAAAATGGCGAAATAGAATCGATCAACACCATATGGTTCGAAATAAAAAATGGAATTTATATGAAAAAGACCAATTAATTCATTACGAAAAAGAAAATGATTTTGAGGCAGACTCATTGCCGAATCAAAAAGATAATTTCAAAAAACACTATAGATATAATCTTTTATCATATAAATCTATTAATTATGAAAAAAAGAAGGACTCATATATTTACGGATCCCTAGTACAAGTAAATAATAAACAAGAGATTTCTTATAATTACAACACAAATAAAAGAAAATTATTTGAAATATTAGAAAGTATTCCTATCAATAATTATCTAGCGGAAGATGATATTATCGATATGGAGAAAAGCCCGGATAGAAAATATTTTGATTGGAGAATTCTCAATTTTTGTCTTAGAAAGAAGGTCGATATTGATTCCTGGATCGATATCGGAAGCAAAGATAAAAAAAATACTAAGATTAGGACTAATAAGTATCAAATAATTGATAAAATTGATAAGAAAAATCTCTTTTTTCTTACAATTCACCAAGATCAAGAAGTCAATTCATCCAATCCAAAAAAAAAACCTTTTTGATTGGATGGGAATGAATGAAGAAATACAAAATCGTCTCATATCAAATTTTGAACTTTGGTTCTTTCAAAAATTTGTGATACTTTATAACACATATAAGATAAAACCATGGGTGATACCCATCCAATTTCTTCTTTTCAATTTTCATCGAAATGAAAATATTAGTAAAAATAAGAAAATCAAGGGGAAGAAAAATGGCAATCCTTTTCTATCTATATCCTCGAATGAAAAAAAATTCATTGAATTAGAGAATCGAAATCACGAAGAAAAAGAATCCGAAGACCAGATGGACTTTGGATCAGTTTTCGCAAATCAAGAAAAAGATATTGAAGAAGATTATATGGGATTAGATATGAAAAAACATAGAAATAAAAAACAAAACAAAAGTCATACGGAAGTAGAGCTTGATTTCTTCCTAAAACGATATTTATGTTTTCAATTAAGATGGAACGGTTCTTTAAATCAAAAAATAATCAATAATATCAAAGTATATTGTCTTCTGCTTAGACTGACAAATCCACGAGAAATTCTTATATCTTCTATTCAAAGGCAAGAAATAAGTCTGAGTATTATGATGGTTCAGAAAGATTTAACTCTTACAGAATTGATAAAAAAGGGGATATTAATTATCGAACCTCTTCGTCTGTCAGTAAAAAATGATAGCCAATTTTTTTTGTATCAAAAGGTAGGTATCTTATTAGTTCATAAGAACAAACAACAAATTAATCAAAAATACAGAGAAAAAATCTATGTTGATAAAAAGAAATTTATCGAATCTATTGAAAGACATCAAAGTCTAATTGGAGATAGAGACAAAAAAGATTATGATTTACTTGTTCCTGAAAATATTTTATCCCCTAAGCGTCGTAGAGAATTAAGAATTCTAACTTCTTTCAATTTTAAAAATCAAAATGATATTTATATAAATACAGAAATTTTCAATGGTAATAACAGTGGTTCCATTTTGGATAAAAGCAAACATTTTGATAGAGATAAAAATAAACTAATTAAATTCAAATTTTTTCTTTGGCCCAATTTTCGACTAGAAGATTTAGCTTGTATGAATCGTTATTGGTTCGATACTAACAATGCCAGTCGTTTCAGTATGGTAAGAATATATATATATCCAAGGTTGAAATTTTAGTTTTAGTTAAGGGTGCATTTTTCATATATCCCATAGGATATCTGATCTAGTATATGAAAACAAAGAGATGGACACGTCATTCTTTTACACTCCATATTCCATTCTGGTACATGGAATTCAATCATGTATCAATTAGATCTAGAAATGAATTTTTTTTTCTCTTTTGTAAGTCGAAACAATAGACCATCCTTTTTATATCTATAACATAACCTTATATCTATAACATAACCGAATAAAAAAAATTGGATTGATTAATGATAAATTTTATTTGACAAATTTTTGAATTACTAGCAAAGAAAGATTTTTGTGTATACCAAATTAAAATGAACTGATATTATTATTTCCATTTTCTATTATTACTGATCAATAAAAAATATCTTAAACTAAAAAAAAAAGGGGTACTTATTTTATGGTAAAAAATTCATTCATTTCCGTTATTTCACAAGAAAAAAAAGACGAAAATAAGGGATCTGTTGAATTTCAAATAGTAAGTTTCACTAATAAGATACGAAGACTTACTTCACATTTGGAATTGCATAGAAAAGACTATTTATCCCAGAGAGGTTTGCGAAAAATTCTAGGAAAACGTCAACGATTGCTGTCTTATTTAGCAAAGAAAAATAGAATACATTATAAAGAATTAATTAGCCGGTTGGATATTCGGGAGTCAAAAACTCGTTAATTTGACGAATTTTTTTGAATTATTTGATTTATTAGATCTTGAGATGAACTTTTTTTGTTTTCCGTAATTCATGGAAGAATAAATCGAGGAAATCCCTATGAATGTACCAGCTACACGAAAAGACCTTATGATAGTCAATATGGGTCCCCATCACCCATCAATGCACGGTGTTCTTCGACTCATCGTTACTCTAGACGGCGAAGATGTTGTTGACTGTGAACCAATATTAGGTTATTTACACAGAGGAATGGAAAAAATTGCGGAAAATCGAACAATTATACAATATTTGCCCTATGTAACACGTTGGGATTATTTGGCTACTATGTTCACCGAAGCAATAACAGTGAATGGTCCAGAACTGTTAGGAAATATTCAAGTACCTAAAAGAGCTGGCTATATCAGAGTAATTATGTTGGAATTGAGTCGTATAGCTTCTCATTTGTTATGGCTTGGCCCTTTTATGGCAGATATTGGGGCACAGACCCCTTTCTTCTATATTTTTAGAGAGAGAGAGTTAGTATATGATTTATTCGAAGCTGCCACTGGTATGAGAATGATGCATAATTTTTTTCGTATCGGGGGGGTAGCGGCTGATCTACCTCATGGCTGGATAGATAAATGTTTGGATTTTTGCGATTTTTTTTTAATAGGAGTTGCTGAATATCAAAAACTTATTACGCGAAATCCTATTTTTTTAGAACGAGTTGAAGGAGTAGGTATTCTTGGTACAGAAGAAGCAATAAATTGGGGGTTATCGGGACCAATGCTACGAGCTTCTGGAGTACAATGGGATCTTCGTAAAGTTGATCATTATGAGTGTTACGACGAATTTGATTGGGAAGTCCAGTGGCAAAAAGAAGGAGATTCATTAGCTCGTTATTTAGTCCGAATTGGTGAAATGATGGAATCTATAAAAATTATTCAACAGGCTCTGGAAGGAATTCCGGGGGGGCCCTATGAAAATTTAGAAATCCGACGTTTTGATAAAGAAAGGGGTCCAGAATGGAACGATTTCGAATATCGATTCATTAGTAAAAAAACTTCTCCTACTTTTGAATTACCGAAACAAGAACTTTATGTGAGAGTCGAAGCCCCAAAAGGAGAATTGGGAATTTTTCTGATAGGGGATCAGAGCGGGTTTCCTTGGAGATGGAAAATTCGCCCGCCGGGTTTTATCAATTTGCAAATTCTTCCTGAATTAGTTAAAAGAATGAAATTGGCCGATATTATGACAATACTAGGTAGTATAGATATCATTATGGGAGAAGTTGACCGTTGAAATGATAATTGATACAACAGAAGTACAAGCTATCAATTCTTTTTCTAGATTAGAATCCTTAAACGAGGTCTATGGAATTATATGGGTGTTTGTCCCTATTTTGACTCTTGTATTGGGAATCACGATAGGCATACTAGTAATTGTATGGTTAGAAAGAGAAATAGCTGCAGGGATACAACAACGTATTGGACCTGAATATGCCGGTCCTTTAGGAGTTCTTCAAGCTCTAGCAGATGGAACAAAACTACTTTTCAAAGAAAATCTTTTTCCATCTAGGGGGGATACTCGTTTATTCAATATCGGACCATCCATAGCAGTCATATCAACTCTATTAAGCTATTCAGTAATTCCTTTTGGTTATCACTTTGTATTAACTGATCTAAATATTGGTGTTTTTTTATGGATTGCCATTTCAAGTATTGCTCCCGTTGGACTTCTTATGTCAGGATATGGATCAAATAATAAATATTCCTTTTTAGGTGGTCTACGAGCTGCTGCTCAATCAATTAGTTATGAAATACCTTTAACTCTTTGTGTATTATCCATATCTCTACGTGTGATTCGTTGAAACATAAACTTTTCCCTATTCCTTTCTTTTTAGGAAGAAGGCGAAATGAATTGAATAGATATCTTCATTTTTTATTCATCATTGGGGTTGATGAACTAAATTGGATAGTTATATGAGTGAAAGAAAACAACTTCTAAATTTGCAGTAAAAAATTGAGACTCGTTTCCTATGTACAAGAGTAAAACAGAAATAAACATAAGAAAAAAAGACCGTTCGCCCCAATATTGGTTGATTAGTCATCCTGGCTTGAAGCGGGCTCAAAAGATCAACCGCATTGAGTTGTCACTATCATTTATATGTATTACCATAATGCTAACGGGTGATTGAGCAAAAATGAGTGGATGGTTAGGAACACCAAGATACACAAAGGATTAGTAATAGAGATTTTTAAAATTATCTAAAAGGATATTTTGGCATAATATAAAAGTATATTAATTGGGGCTTTAAGTTGGTAGAAATGATCAGGAAGTACTCCCCATGATTCCGACCCAGAGTATGCTCCTACCCACCGATTAAAGAAATAACTATCAGGAACGAAATAATCCTTTCCTTTTTGAATCCCCTTTTCTTTTTTTCAGAAAGAAGAATTCAGAAAGAAGAATAGGAACGAAAAAAAAAAAGACTCTAATTACAATAGAAAAAAGTAATCTTTTTTTCTTCTTTTTTCCTATACCGATATTCACAGAGATGGAATTCATGTCATAATTCGAAATATCTAATTCGTAATCGAAAACGATAGGTTGAAATATCTATTGGGATTTTTACAAGGAATATTTTCCTTTTTACTAAGAGTATTTTATTGAAGGATTTAAGTTATTACTCAAGAAAGAAAAATTGAAATTTTTAAAGTAAAGGATGAGATCAATTCAGAAGTACTTTTTTTTTAGTATTATAACAGATAGAATTTCATTGCTCGAATTTGGGAACGTCGATAGATTTGGTTTTGATCCTATCTATTCTACAAATATATCAAAATAAATAATACGATCTTTAAATTTATTTATTTATAGCCTTCGAGGAGCCGTATGAGATGAGAATCTCATGTACGGTTCTGTAATAGCGATGAGAACAGTGATGTTATCACCGACTATAATTATCTAACAGTTCAAGTACAGTTGATATAGTTGAGGCACAATCAAAATCTGGTTTTGGGGGATGGAATTTGTGGCGTCAACCTATAGGATTTATCATTTTTTTTATCTCTTCTCTAGCAGAATGCGAAAGATTACCTTTTGATTTACCAGAAGCAGAAGAAGAATTAGTAGCAGGTTATCAAACCGAATATTCGGGTATCAAATTTGGTTTATTTTATATTGCTTCCTATGTAAACTTATTAGTTTCTTCATTATTTGTAACAGTTCTTTACTTGGGTGGTTGGAATATTTCTATTCCGTATATATTCGTTCCTGCGCTTTTTGAAAATAATAAAATAGGTGGAGTTTTTGGAACAACAATTGGTATCTTTATTACATTGGTTAAAACTTATTTGTTCTTGTTCATTCCTATTTCAACAAGATGGACTTTACCTAGACTAAGAATGGACCAACTTTTAAATCTTGGATGGAAATTTCTTTTACCTATTTCTCTCGGTAATTTATTATTAACAACCTCTTTCCAACTCCTTTCACTATAAAAGATTAATAAAAGAATATTTTTTCTATATTCATGATTTGTCTTCAAACAAGAGAAAAAAACAAACATAAAATTATTCATAAATATTCACGATATGTTTCCCATGGTAACTGGGTTCATGAATTATGGGCAACAAACCATACGAGCTGCAAGGTACTATTGGTCAAAGTTTCATAGTTACCTTATCCCATGCAAACCGTTTACCTGTAACTATTCAATATCCTTATGAAAAATTAATCACATCAGAGCGTTTCCGCGGTCGAATCCATTTTGAATTTGATAAATGCATTGCTTGTGAAGTATGTGTTCGTGTATGTCCTATAGATCTACCTGTTGTTAATTGGCAATTGGAAACTGACATTCGAAAGAAAGGGTTGCTTAATTACAGTATTGATTTTGGAATCTGTATATTTTGTGGCAACTGTGTTGAGTATTGTCCAACAAATTGTTTATCAATGACTGAAGAATATGAACTTTCTACTTATGATCGTCACGAATTGAATTATAATCAAATTGCTTTAGGTCGTTTACCAACGCCAGTAGTTGACGATTATACAATTCGAACAATTTTGAATTCAACTCCAAAAAAAAATAGGTAAACCGCCTTGATTAATTAAAAAGTACAATTTTTAAACTAAAATTTAGTTTTGATCGAAAGGGATGAAATGGGATTTCTTTCATTTTTCTTGGTCACTAACTACAAAAAGTACAATGATTTGATTGATTGATGAGAATAGCATCGCGGCTAAATTTGGATTGAAAATCTATGAGATTAATATATCTGTAATTCTATCCATAATTTTTTCGAAAATGAAATTTAGATTTATAATGCCTTTTTCGAGAAAGAATGAGATTAGTACAATAGCTGTACCTATAGTAATTTACCCCATTTAGGGTTTAATTTAATTAAGAACCTATTATAAAAAAGTTTTTCCTGCTCAAGTCAATAAGGTCATGAAAAAACAATTCAAAAGTTTTTATCTCTTATTTTACGTGCAATGGATTTGCCTGGACTAATACATGATTTTCTTTTAGTTTTTCTGGGATTAGGTCTTATATTAGGAGGTCTGGGAGTGGTATTACTTACCAACCCAATTTATTCTGCCTTTTCGTTGGGATTCGTTCTTGTTTGTATATCTTTATTCTATATTTTATCAAACTCTCATTTTGTAGCTGCTGCACAGCTCCTTATTTATGTGGGAGCTATAAATGTTTTAATTCTATTTGCCGTGATGTTCATGAATGGTTCAGAATATTACAAAAATTTGAATCTTTGGACTGTTGGAAACGGGGTTACTTCCGTAGTTTGTACAAGCATTTTTGTTTCACTAATTACTATTGTTCCAGATACGTCATGGTACGGGATTATTTGGACTACAAGAACAAATCAGATTATAGAACAAGATTTGATAAGTAATGGTCAACAAATTGGAATTCATTTATCAACAGATTTTTTTCTTCCGTTTGAATTCATTTCAATAATTCTTTTAGTTGCTTTGATAGGTGCGATTGCTGTGGCTCGTCAGTAATAAATCTTTAGAATTAATAATCGCAATTCAAATTACACTTTATGTTATTACATCTATTTTTCTTCAATTCTATTTAAAGCTTATTTATGTATAAACTTGATTTATTATCCATATATTTCTTTGTTCTGTACTTGTGATATTCTTATTCTAGTCAATCCAATCTGTTGATGTTGAATTGTTGTTCATATTGAAAAAAAAAATCGAAAACTATAAGGAGTTGGTCAATGATGCTCGAACATGTACTTGTTTTGAGTGCCTATTTATTTTCTATCGGTATCTATGGGTTGATCACGAGTCGAAATATGGTTAGAGCCCTTATGTGTCTTGAACTTATACTGAATGCAGTTAATATAAATTTTGTAACATTTTCTGATTTTTTTGATAGTCGTCAATTAAAAGGAAATATTTTTTCAATTTTTGTTATAGCTATCGCAGCCGCTGAAGCAGCTATTGGACTGGCTATTGTTTCGTCAATTTATCGTAACAGAAAATCAACCCGTATCAATCAATCGAATTTGTTGAATAAGTAGTATTAATAATATAAAATAGAATTTTCATATCCATTAATTCGAGTTGGCATGTATGATACGTAACTTACGGATCATGTTTGTGAAAACGTAAGAAATGAAAGTATCTTGGCTCTACTCTATCTCATGAGTCGATCCAGAATTAAATAAGAAAATTCTGCTAAATCATTGATTCGTCTGGTGTCTAAATATATAATGATTCATTTAGAAATTTACTAGATTGAATTTTTATGACGTTAAAAAATTAGAAATCCAATGTCACATTCAGTAAAGATTTATGATACATGTATAGGGTGTACTCAATGTGTCCGAGCCTGCCCCACAGATGTATTAGAAATGATACCTTGGGATGGATGTAAATCTAAGCAAATTGCTTCTGCTCCAAGAACAGAGGACTGCGTGGGTTGTAAGAGATGTGAATCCGCCTGTCCGACAGATTTCTTGAGTGTTCGAGTTTATTTATGGCATGAAACAACTCGAAGCATGGGTCTAGCTTATTGATACTTTCCAGAAAAACCCACTTGAATCTATTTGATTTTTTGTTTACCGACAAAAACCCGTACTCGAAAAAATAATAAAATATATATATATATTATGTTTTCGCGCACGGGTTTTTTTAGTCCAAGTGTATCTTGTCTTTACCACGAATTCTTTTCCTTGGTTAACAACATTTGTAGTTTTTCCGATATCCGCGGGTTTTTTAATTTTCCTTTTGCCTCATAAAGGAAATAAGGTAATTAGGTGGTATACCTCAGGTATATGCGTCTTAGAGCTCCTTTTAATGACTTATGCGTTCTCTTATTATTTCCAATTGGACGATCCATTAATCCAATTAACAGAAGATTATAAATGGATCAAATTTTTTGATTTTTACTGGAGATTGGGAATAGATGGATTTTCTTTAGGACCTATTTTACTGACAGGATTTATCACCACTTTAGCTACTTTAGCGGCTCGGCCAATTACTCGGGATTCCCGATTATTCCATTTTCTGATGTTAGCAATGTATAGTGGTCAAATAGGATTATTTTCTTCTCAAGACCTTTTACTTTTTTTTATCATGTGGGAGTTAGAATTAATTCCCGTTTATCTACTTCTATTGATGTGGGGGGGAAAGAAACGTCTGTATTCAGCTACAAAGTTTATTTTGTATACTGCAGGGGGTTCCATTTTTTTATTAATGGGAGCTTTAGGTATCGCTTTATATGGATCCAATGAACCAAGATTCAATTTTGAAACATCAGTCAATCAATCATATCCTGTGGCACTAGAAATATTTTTCTATATTGGATTTCTTATTGCTTTTGCTGTCAAATTGCCGATTATACCCTTACATACATGGTTACCAGACACCCATGGGGAAGCGCATTACAGTACTTGTATGCTTCTAGCCGGAATCTTATTAAAAATGGGGGCATATGGGTTGGTTCGAATCAATATGGAATTATTACCTCACGCTCATTCTATCTTTTCTCCCTGGTTGATAATAGTAGGCGTAATACAAATAATCTATGCAGCTTCAACATCTCCCGGCCAACGAAATTTAAAAAAAAGAATAGCCTATTCTTCTGTATCTCATATGGGTTTCATAATTATAGGGATTTGCTCTATAAGTGATATGGGACTCAACGGAGCTATTTTACAAATCATATCACATGGATTTATTGGCGCTGCACTTTTTTTCTTGGCAGGAACGGGTTATGATAGAATACGTCGTGTTTATCTTGACGAAATGGGCGGAATGGCTACCCCAATGCCAAAAATATTCACGACATTCAGTATCTTATCACTAGCTTCCCTTGCATTACCGGGCATGAGCGGTTTTTTTGCGGAATTGATAGTCTTTTTTGGAATAATTGCCGGCCAAAAATATCTTTTAATGTCAAAAATTTTAATTACTTTTGTAATGGGAGTTGGAATTATATTAACTCCTATTTATTTATTATCTATGTTACGCCAGATGTTCTATGGATACAGGCTGTTTAATGCCCCAAACTCTTATTTTTTTGATTCTGGACCGCGCGAGTTATTTATTTCGATCGCTATCCTTCTGCCTGTAATAGGTATTGGTATTTATCCGGATTTCGTTTTCTCATTATCAATTGACAGAGTCGAAGCTATTCTATCTAATTATTTTTATAGATAGTTTTTCTAAATAAAACAAAAAAGCAAAAAAGAAATCCTATGATTTTTAAAAAAGAAAAATCGTTATGTTATACAACGAAAAAAACTTCTTTTTTCGTCTCTTAAATTTAAGTTAAAAAAAATGAATTGTAACAAAAATTTTTTGGCATTTGTGAGAACTTTTTGAATCAAGTAATATGGCGATTCAAAAGGTTCTCAACGGCTTACCTGAAGTTTTTTTGTATATATGCTTTGCTGTCCTATAAAGTTGCATTCATCAGACCCTTTCTTTAATCTTTAATGCAATTAAATGTTAATTGCTAAATTAGATGTTAATTGTTAATATAAATGAACCATAACTATGCAATCCTATTCCTAATAGATTAACGCCAAAATAACATATCCAAATTATAAGAAAACCGATAGAAGCAACAATTGCGGAATTTAAACCCTCCCAATTTTTATTTGTTCGAGTATGAAAATAAATCGCGAATATGGTCCACGTAATAAATGCCCAAGTTTCCTTTGGGTCCCAATTCCAATACGATCCCCACGCTTCATTAGCCCAGACTGCTCCCGAAAGAATACCCATGGTTAAAAAGATAAATCCTATACTTATAATACGATAACCCCAGTCATCTAATTGTTGAATCAATTGAAACTTGTAATAATTCCTAGAAATAGAAGAAAGAAAAGAAATATGTCTTAAAACATTCTTTCTTTCTGTCATATATTGTATCTCACTAAAGGAAAATGAATGATTTAATAAATTATTGGTTTTATAAACAATTCTTATGATTTTTCGAAATGTGATTACTAGAAATGCTACTGATAATAATGATCCACACAAAAGAGCTGCATAGCCCAATATCATCATACTTACGTGCATCATTAACCACTGGGATTGAAGAGCAGGCACTAAGATTTCGGAGTGATGCATGTCAGTTAAAAGACCTGAAGTAGTAAACCCTTGGGTAAAAAAAGTACTTGGCGCGGTTATTGCGCTTAAATAATTTTTTTGTTTTTTAAAATACGGAACCATATGAATAATGGAAAAAGCCCATGAAAGAAAGATTAATGATTCATATAAATCACTTAATGGTAAATGGCCCCCCAAAATCCAACGAGTAACTAATAATCCTGTTATACAGAAAAAAGTAATTATCATGCCCTTTTCTGACGAATCATATAGTTCTACGAATTCATCAACTAATAAGGTTATCAAATGAATTGTAATTACAATTGACACGACCGAAAAAGATATATGAGTTAATATATGTTCTAAAGTCGAAAATATCATAAAATTTTTTAAATATAAATAAAAGGGGGGTTCTAATTATATGGGATTGAAATCAGGAATTGAATTCATTATAGGATTTATTGTATCTTTTTGAAAATTACAGGAAGTTATGCCGCTACTCGGACTCGAACCGAGATGCTCTAGCACTGCTTCCTAAGAGCAGCGTGTCTACCGATTTCACCATAGCGGCTTGCTCGAAATCATAATAATCGATTGTTATTTAATAGTCGAGTTTGAAGGAGTCAATTCAATATAATATTTTTTAGGAAACATTCAAATTAATGAAGAAAATTTTATTTAATAATGAAAAAAAAAAATCGAATTTTTTTTTTTTTGATTACGGTTTTACAGTCAAGAGATTTATGAAAATATTTTATTGGTTAGGTGTTTATTGTGGAGAGAATTTGTGTTAGGATTTAACAACCCAATTAGGTATTGATCTGGACATAACAAACAAAAAAAAATTTTGAGTTCTACTCCGTACTAAAAAAAATCCTGTCTAATTTAATATATACCTTGATCCATTTTCAAGTCCAAGCATATTATTAAAGTAGATCATTCAAAGATCTGCTTTATATATATTCAAATAGTATAAATATAAAAAAGATAAAACTTATGAATATTTTTTATTGTGATTGTGACAAATGAGTCGATGGGGAAAATAATAATCCCCATCCTGAACATGATAAAAGATCCTAACAATAAAAAGAACGGTGAAACTTTGTACCTTTTTTTTTTCTTTTTTGTTTGCAAAAAAAGTATCATTTTTAGAATTCAATAGACAAAAGAATTCTTTATGCTACACACGATAAAAAAGCAAAAGTAGTTCAATTTAATATTGATTAGTTCAAAACATAAAAAAAAAAAAAAGAATGGAAATCATTATATATTTTAGTTTTATATATTTTATATTAGAAATTCTAACATAAATTAGCAATAATAAAAAAAAATTCGACCTTTTCTCATGTCAAGTCAAATCAGATTATTCCAACCTTTAATTTTTTATTTGTCGCACAAAAAAACTTTTTGAATTACCTGTAGAAAGGGATTTCGCTAATGAAAAAGCCTTCAATACTACCCAATATCCCTTCTTTTTCCAAATATTTTTTCGAATACGCTTTTTGGATATAGAAGTA